>JALPQI010007427.1:0-53089 GCA_025490895.1 Thaumatotibia leucotreta
CGTGTAATTTAGTAATTGTAAAATCGTTATGATATATTTACAAAATAATTATTAATTTAGTTAAAAAGCTAAGCACTCGCACAAGGAAAACCTTCGATATTTAACTTTTTCCAAATTGCCGCCATCTTGCTTATAAGCACTTGTAACTTTTTTAAATACAGCATCCCTATACAGGGTGTTTGGTTAGCGGTGTCGGAGCTTTTAAGGGCTTAAACTACAATCAATTTCATCGATAAATTACCATACAATTTTTTTTTGAGCCAACGATAATTAAATGGCGGCCATTTTAAAATTTCAAACAGACGAATACGGGCGCACGTGATATTTCTAGAACTGTACGTTTGTTATCGGTCCTATCCTTGCAAAAGAAATCTCGTTAGAGAGCTCATTAGATAAGCAAACTAATTAAGCTAATCATTTGACTCAACATATTGAACAACAAGGCTAAAAAATTTTTTTTTAATTAAAAATAGTCAAAAATTCACCTTAATTTTTCAATTAATTTAATTTTGCATGAAAACTAGGTCGTTAAGATAGGTTTTTGGTGTTGTTATTTGTTAGTACAGGATGTTAGCTATAAAACAACACCATAATTACAGTTATACCTTAAGTACTTTAGGAATTAGAAGTGCTCAAACATGAACTGGATGGATGGAAGGCGGCCACTTCACTAGTCAGTACACTGCTGACATTCATTTGTTTATGGATTTTGCATCAGGAACGCTAAATGCAGCTGTTTTGGTGTATGTTTGAGCACTTGTAATTCCTAAAGTACTTAAGGTATAACTGTAATTATGGTGTTATTTTTTAGGTAACATACTGTACTAATAAATAACAACACCACAAACCTATCTTAACAACCTAGTTTTCATGCAAAATTAAATTGATTGAAAAATTAAGGTGAATTTTTTACTGTTTTCAATTAAAAATTTTTTTTTTGCCTTTTTGTTCAAATAGTTGAGTCAAATGATAGCTTAATTAGTTTGCTTATCTAATGAGCTCTGTAACGAGTTTTTTTTGCAGGGATAGGACCGATAACAAACGTATAATTCCAGAAATATCACGTGCGCCCGTATTCGTCTGTTTGAAATTTTAAAATGGCCGCCATTTAATTATCGTTGGCACAAAAATTTTTTTTTATGGTAATTTATCGATAAAATTGATTGTAGTTTAAGCCCTTAAAAGCTCCGACACCGCTAACCAAACACCCTGTATAATGCTCTCACCGGGATTAAACCTGGAACCTACAGCTTCGTAGGCAGGGTTGATCAATACCAACTAAGATACAGAGGCTGACAAAATGATGTTTAAGTATAAAACTTATCTTTAATATATTATAAGATAGGTGGTAAATTTATCTTATATATTATCGTGCCTGTTAAAACTATTTTTAAATAAATTAATTGCATATTACATTCAGCAATAAATAATATTGCAAATAAATAAAACCTGAATATACTATTTCATACCATATCACCACAACAAGTTATGAAATGGCAGGTCCGAAATAGTACATTACTTACATCAGAAAATGTATATACCAACTTGGCCGGGAAAATGAGGATTTCCGGCCAAGTTGGTATATACGGATACGGGTACGGATAGGTAACGAGACTAGGAATCCGTTTTCACGCCGAGGCATGTATAGTGCTTTTCTCAAAAATACAAAGAAATACAAAAAAAATAAGGACATTGTCGTCGAAATGAAAAAAAAAAAGTTACTTTGCAGCGAAAAAAAAGCGATACTTCCGAGTCTATTTTAAGGAACGTAAAGACAATATTTCATTGCATGTTTGAGAAAATGTTTTTTTCAGTACCTACAGATGGTGCTTTTGTTACCCACTATTGCGAGCAGTGGTTAATTTTTTGTCAGGTCGAAACCTCGGACGGCCACCTGTACTGGAAATGTCAATGTCATCTACAATATACATGTAAAAAGGAAATTCGTAACTTGTGTCGATTTAAAACACTCGTTTAAAACTTTAGTCGTGTTTTAATTTATATCTTGTGTAAGATGTCCCAAGATATTTATTTTATTATTTATTTATTTATCGCCACTCGTTTCGAACTTTGTTTTTTTCTCGCTTGTATCGTATTGTACCTGTTATTAACTAACGTAGGAAAAGCCAATTTTAAACCAAAAACCTACAAATTATGAAATTTCTTTCCAGCGGAATTTCTTTCCTAAATAAATTTAATAGCAAAACTTTATTTATTTTCTTACTTTCTTGCAAGGGGTACCTACTCGATCGTTTGAAACGCCTGGTTTCGTTTAGTCTCTTAAGTTTATGAGTTGTTTTGCCGTAACTTCAACACAGGCACTGTACCAGTACAGTCAAGGGCATTAATATATATACAATTCTCCATACTGATCCCTTACAAATGTGTCTATATATTAATGCACTCGACTGTACCTATGTAATAACGATAATTATGCAGTATTAGTATTTACTTTTGTAGTCTTTGTAGGATTTCAGTATTTATTTTATTACAAAAGGATTTGAATAAATACCCCTAAGGCATCTAGATACTAATAAGTAGGTAGTGATGTGTGAGAAATGATGGACGTTTCAAGTATAACACTGGTAGTCGTCCAGTTCTAAGATCATACGGTTGTGTATATGTCACTTGAGATACTTTACAACAGGTACTTAATAAGTTTATTTTACCCCTAAACTTGGCATAATTTTAAAAAATCGTGCTCTAGCCTCCTCGCCGCTGTGTAGAGCAAAAAATTCTGTCTTTAAAAAAATACAAAAAGTGGGTCAAAAAGTATGTATTTTTTAAGATACACTGCCAAGTTAAGGGTTAATTAAAAAAAATGTGGGTTTATGCTATCAATACAATGCATACCTGCAAAACCTATCACATCGGTCGCACATTCTTACAGAAAATTGATCTGATCAATACAAACAAAAGTATTTATATTTCGTATTTTCTCATTTAATACTACCTATATAAACGCCGCAACTGGGGTGAAAATTTAAACGGTGCATTAACTGATCAACAATCATTTCCACATATTGTTATTAAAAAAAAACTTTTTTTTGTAATTTTTTGTTCATGTATTTTTCATTATTATGGGTTCATTTACTTGAATTAAAAGTTATCAATAACTTATCATTTTTGAATCATTGAAAAATGTACCTACATTTTTTTAAACCGTAACAAATTAGTGTAAAAATAAAAACAAAATTATTGTTATGACTTTGTACCTGGTATACTATCAAGATGTCTTGCGACTGACAAGCTACGACATCGTGATGCCAAGATCTAGTAGGTACTAAAGGTCCATAGCTTTGAATGACAATATCTCCGAACTTAACCACTTTGAAACACCGGGACCTTTACAGGATCATTGCCGATAGTCTAAGGAGTCACTCATTTCATTTTTCTTCCGTGTTAAAGGCCACACACTGTATAACTGTCAGATATATGTATTAGATCCTAGATACAACATTATTCGTTGACATTGACAATGTGAAAAACTATTACGCAACTCTAATTTGCATTGAGATGTCGACCATACAGCATGACCAATGTAGTGCTAAGCACGTCTGCCGAGCCTCAACTACATTTGAAAATGTCTTGTATTATGTACCTTATTATCGTAAGACAAGGTAAATACTTGAATATTTTTTGTACTGTAGTTACACGCATTATACTTCGTTTAAGAATTTTGGAGCGCGACGTTCGACGTCTATAGTATCACTCTATTGTAATTCTAACACTAACAGCCAAAAACAAAATGCATTCGAACGAATGAAAGAATTAGGGTCAAGTGAACCACAGTACTGGTATACTTAAAGGTGAGCTTCAAACTTTTAGGCATTTTCACGCTTTTCATAAATGAATAGACATTGTTCACAAGTTAGACTTTGAATAGGTATTTAGTCATCAACATTTTTTGTGAACTAAACTGAAGCGTGAATTCAACCGGCCAAGAGCATGTCGAGCCATGCTCACTTGCTTAGAGTAGGGTTCCGCAGTAATTCAAAAACGCTGGGCCAATTATGTTAGAAATAGTTACCTATAGTTTAAAGTATTCTAGAAGCCCACTGTTCATGATTTTTTTATTCATATGTTTTGGGCCCACGGATCTAAAGTTTGAGGGGAGAGACACATTTTTTTATTATTTTGGAGTGGTTTTCTCCAAAAATATTGACTTTAGAAAACAAGTAGGTACTTTCTTTTGAGACCCTTATTCTACTCAATGCCGTCTTTACCATGAGGGCACAAAGGGCACGTGCCCAGGGCCCTCATCTTCAGGGGGGCCCCCGAAAGATCGACAACTTTCCTCACGTTTATTCTCACGTTTACTTTCCTTTCGAAAGGGGCCCCAAAACCCTTGGGTGCCCAGGGCCCCCTCCATAGTTAAAGACGGCCTTGATTCTACTAGTATGGGTTATTTTTTGGCGTAGGAATACTCAAGTGGAAAAATACGTGCGATACATAATATCGAAAGAATTCTCTTATAATTATGTTAGACGTTCTTTAAACACATAATTAAAGTACACTGGGACATATTTTTGAGCATTTTATATACACTATACTTTGCCTTTGGCTTTGGGCGAGGTGCTTCGGATGAGGACCCTCTGGGTTGAAACATGTCGCGCAATCATCGGCTTAAATTAGGTGAGCAGTTAAGTAGCTAAAATTTATATATTCCGATTATTCTATTAGATAAATACAGATGGAATCAACAAAATATTATTTATTTCATATATCACAAATGAGTCGTGGAGTGTTGGTGGCTAAGTTCATTAAACGGCAACGATGGGAGCGGAGTAAGGGGCAGCAACGTAGGGGGCAGCGTAAGAGGCCGCGACGTACGGAGCCGAGGCCGCCACGTAGGGCGCGGAGGCCACGTAGGCGGCCGGCGAGGCCACGTACGCGGCCAGCCCGTTGTTGATGCGGTGGTAGTACTGCGAGCTGGAGGCCGTCACCACCGGCGCCGCCACCAGCGGGGCCGCGGCTACCACTGGCGCCGCCAGCACGGATGGTTTAGCCGCAGCGATGGCGATCAGAGCAGAGATGACTACGATCTGAAACAAAAGCAATATTGATTAGCCCTTTTCAAAACAAAAGTTGTGGTTTCGCTAGGATTTGTCTCTTTCCTACATAGTCAAAGAAGAATCAATCTGGCTTTTTCTTATAATGATAATGCCACCGCTTAAACAGGTATACGAGTAGTACATTTTTCTGGTTTCTACTAACTGACAAACTAGTTTCCTAGACTATATTATGTTCTTGTATTCTTACAAATTGCCTTTTCTTGGTTATTTGAAAGGTTGAATACTAAATCGAACACTTACAAGCTTCATCATTTTGTTGAATTTTGGGTTGTTTGCTTGTTGTTGATGAAGCAAAGGACTGATACCGCAAGATCACCATCGTCGTGTATTTATACGCCGTGTACTGCTCATGGCGCAACGGTGCCCGTCTGCTTCGTCTCTGGCATTGGCCGGGGCGTGATGAGAATCAAACATTTGATACCACATTTGGATACAAATCTGAACCATTCAATACAAAACACTACTTGTTTACTTTTACTACCAGCTCCGATTTAAATAAAATGTAAATTATATGAAATTCTTAGGTAAATGCAGAAAGGGGAAGGTCAAATTATGTAGATCAGAAAATTGTTTACTGACGTTTGTATCCCATAAAAACGAATGTTGTGTTCTAATCATAAATTAGTACCTAGTTTTTATGGTTTCACTTAAAAACGGACATAATATAGGAAATTTTCACAATAAATTAGGTACAGTCCATCAAGGATATGGTGTCATCCCTTTTTGACTGTATTATCTCAAAAATACGGGTCCTATTTACAGTTTATGAATAAAATAAAATAAGTAAATATCACGGGACAATCTTACACTAATCATAATCACCCATTAAAACATTAATAAAGCGGAGAGTCACTTTTGTAGACCGCCTATTATGCTCGCACTAATGTATTGAAGCGAGCGTGATGCACTACTTTACATATCGAATAAACAAACGCCAACTCATAGTACGGCTACTGGCATCATTCAAATTCCATCAAGTGCGGCTGTTGTCATGTAATTTACAAATTTTGTCGCCAACCAGAAAGGTCGCTCATATGATGACGTAGAGAGCCCTTTAGAAATTTTTAGGTAAAATGATTATGCTGGAAAACAATACGGGGCTATTTAAACAACAAGAGCGAGGTTACATAATATGTTAAATTACACAAATTTTGTCGGTTATTTCGATGTGAATAATCAGTTGTATAGATGGATGCCGGCTGGGCGCGGACAAAGGGTTCGCTAAGCGATTACATGTTCGTGTATTTGAAAGGGACGCGATCCAATAATAGCTGTCTACATAGTTACATACTTACCTACAAAATGATGCACAGGAGAACTGATGATGAGAGTTGGTAAAGTTGCTGGATATACCAAATTTTTTGAAGATCTACGAGTATGTATAACTAGCGACCCGCCCCGGCTGCATACGGGTACTATATACATTATACATACATAAAAACCTTCCTCTTGAATTACTCTACCTATTAAAAAAAATCTCATCAATATCCGTTGCGTAGTTTTAAAGATGTAAGCGTATAACGGGTCATAGGGACAGAAAAAATGACTTTATTTTATACTATGTAGTGATAAGGTATAAGTGCTCATCAGAGACTTAATTATTACAGATCCAGCGGATAATCCTTTCTCATCGTCGTATTTACACAAAACGGCCGAATTTAGCTTTCTATCGCAATTAATTTCAGAGCATTCGATACTGAATTCTATACTGAATATCTTAATTCATAAGATATTTCTGTGAAAAAAACGAATATATCTCATGTCATTATAACGAAATAGACAGATGATTGTCTTCGATTAGGCTCTAAGGTGTCGAACATTGGTACGTTTGCTTTTTAGAGGTATGTTGACATATCCAACGGATTACTACCTAACCAGTTTCTAAAGGTATGCTCAGTTTGATTTGTCTGATACAACAATTATTATTATTTTTTAATGAAGTAATTGGGGTCATGCCTTGAAAACTGCATACAATTTGCGCAAAAGAAAGGCCATACAGCTTTTGACCACACCACACTAATCGGAAGGATTTCGTAGTTGGTCACAATCCTCAGACATGAGGGTACGGCGAAAAAGAAGAAGAATGAATATTATCGTGAAAAATTAAATCAATAATATGAAATAATGAGAGCTTGCATAAATAAAATAAAAGTTGCAATGCCCATTGAAATGAAATTCGTCGACATATGTATCTTGCCTTTCCTAACCTACGGGGCCAATGCATGGTCATTACGGCTGATACCAGACAGCGTATAATGTTGCATTCAGACCAAAGGAGCATTCGGTGTTCTAGCCCCCACTCTACGAAAACAACGAATCACGTTTTGTGTAACGATCGAATTTCGTAGAGTAGGAGGTCAGAACAGCGAATGCTCTTTTGGTCTGAATGCACCTTAATACGAGCATCATCACGTGATGTAAAGTATGGAGCGACCGAGATTACGCGGCTAAAAATTCAAAATATTGCATTCGTCTGGCCTCACCCTAACGAAAGCCCTGACTAGTCCCGAAGTACCAACTCACAATTTGTCAGTAAGCAATGGAGCGCAGCATACTTGGAGTCGCAGAACCGATCGAATTAGGGGCACTGAACTGCAGTCCTAAACTGGGTATCGCTTATTTGAGTGTAAAAGCCGCCAAGCTAAAATAGGTTGGGACCGGACATGTCTGCCGAATGCATCCGGAACTATGGGCCAATTTAGCTAAATAAATTATCCCTCAGGATATCCTAGGCAGGAGCAGACCAGAAAAATATGATGAAACTGAATTACAAAGTAAAAAAATATTTCTAAACGATCTTTTACGAACAAAAAAAACATTTCTAATAAGTTGTTTTAAAAGCCTGTGATAAATATGAGTATCCAAATAGACGACTTCGATAGAAAACCAATCTACTTATTTATATACCTATCCTATCTAGATTCGTATTGCGCAGTTAGTACTCCTTTGGGGAACGACAGGTATTACGCAACGACCGGGGAAGACAGTCCTCAGATAACATTGGACTGCAGCAGACACTTCCCATTATCGCGGCGTACATGTGTTATGTATGCCCTGCTTGTGATAACCGTTCACCCCACGTCAATATAATGTTGAGTAGGGTCAATCAAATAAAATTTTGGGTGTTTTGTTTTCGAACAGAATAAAATTTGTTTAGGAAGTTAATTATTGAGCTTTAAAAAAGCTTAGGTACCATATCATTCAAAATGTTTCGTTCAAAAAAGTAATGAGTGCGATCCTAAGGGCAATTATTACAATAGTAAAGATATTTTTGGTAGGAGAACTTTCATTTTTCAAACGATTGTATCTAATATAAGAAAAAGAAACAATTGTAATGTTAGCCGAATTTCAATCAAAACGCGGCAACCAGATACGATTGATTTTACTCGATGTTACCTATGAACATGACCGCTTCTTCACTTTGGCGAAATGTGGTGTCATGAAAGGTCACACCTTATTACTAAATCGTGCGATTTTGACGCTTTTATTACCCTATTATACACAACTTACGAATATTCTCATGTGCTTCACAAGCTTAAGCTTAGCTTGTAGAATTAAGAATATCAAAAACACCAGGCTAACTTGGCCTCTAAACTCTGACCAAGACTAAGAAGAGGTAGAAAAACCTTCGACAGACTCGATCTCGGTATGCTATTAGAATGTCATCGTTAAAGAGGATAAATGTTTAGTTTTCCGACATGCACCCAACGATCAGCCCGTATAAAAGACTGTATCATTGGGCAGTCATCATTGTGATTTAGTTGCTGTAGTTTACCAGTCCATTTTCAAGCCCCGCGCAACCTAAATCAACATGTTGAAATACGTAAGAGTTTTTTTAAGGAACGTCATCTGATTGTCATTTGTTTAACCAACATAATTGTAGTACTATGTAGAGTCAAATAATATGTTTTTTTTTGATATTTCGATTTATAATATAGTAATAAAACGGATTAGGTATTTTCAAAATATTATTATCCTTTTTTATTAGGGTTTAACACAGAAAAAACTCATAATTAAATAGGATCATTCCTTCATTGATATGTATGTGCAATTGTCAAAGAAATAAAATAATATATTCTTTATCTCAAGAAAGTGTGGACAGACTTTGTGACGAGGTGAATTCGAGCTAATTCACTTTGTAATTTAATATCTTTTGACACTCTAAAAATATCATACTTAAATCACGACGCAATCAATAGAAAATAAACCATTTATTGCATATGTCATATCGAATTATCGAGAGCTTGGAATTGCATTTGTAGTGGTATTACTAAGAGTAACACTCTTGAAGTAGAGCTTAAGTGTTTACAATTCGTTTTACTATTAGTCAAATGATGGCGGTACAACCACCGAAAAAAATAAACATGGAACACCTGTGAGGTTGTAAACACACATAATACATGCGATTCCCATGCTCTCAGTAATTTAGGAGAGGATCCAGGGTCGCGTTTTATAAAGTAACATTGTAAAATTTCGCTGTTTGCCTCTCTAACGCTCGCACGTATTGGGTAGAAAGAGGAGCAAACAGCAAAATTTTTAATTGTAACTTAATAAAACGCGACCTAGGACTTCGTTCCAGGGGGGGAGCATTGACCTATGATATGATAGTATTTTATACTTTAAAACAGCACCTAAGCATACCCAAGTTCAATGTCGGGGGGGGGGGGGGGCAAGTGCTCCCATTGCCCTCCCCCCTGTGATGTACTTCTCAAAATATGGGTTAAATGCAATAATTAAATGTTTCCAGTTGCTTTTCGCCGCCCTCCTGGCTTTCGCCTCGGCCAAGCCCCTCGTGTACGAATACCCGGTGGCGGCGGCGTACACGGCGCCCGCGGCGTACGCCGCGCCCCTCGCCTACTCGGCCTACAGCAGCGCGTACACTGCGCCCTACTACTCTGCCTACACCTACGCGTCCCCTTACTCTGCCTACTACTTCCGTTGATAATGGATCACACGAAGAACGACTTAATGCTCAACTGCTCGGCTTTCTTTAAACATTTATGTATTTATTTTTAATTAATTGTTTTTTAGTTCATTCGTGAGTTTTGCAGGATCAGAACGTGAACAATAGTAATTTTTGTAATCAACATGTAGTTTGTAGATTGTATTAGATTAAAATAAGATTTTTTCAATGTTCTGAATTTTTATGGTTTTTATTTAATGCAAAACGCATCCTGCGTGACCAGCCTAATACATTTTAACCCATTGTTATTACGATGCGTTTCAAGGAATTTGCCTTTGAACTGATAACTCGCCTCACACTGATAATATAATAAGTATTACCAATTCATATACAAACATTATGTTCTTAATTCTTAACGACACCATTTACCGCTCATGGCGTTTGGGGATACGAGTAGAATACACATGACACATTATTTAATAACTATACTGGACCGATTTTGGCTTAGCTATAGTACCTAAGTGCCTGGCGTAGAAATGTTTGGATTGGAAAATAATAAACAGCGACAATATCAAACAGTAGTACATAATTATCTAAGTCATTTCGATTTGTTTTCTGTTCGCAAGAAAATTGGTGTAGAATTTTGTCAACTTGTCTTTAAAACCACACCAAGTGGCAATTATGGGCACATTTTTACCGTTTATCGTGCTACGCGTCACTTTCGTTCTTGAAACGATGTCATGAACGTGACGGCAATGCCGACAACTGATAAACATGTCACATGGCATCATAAGACTATAGGAATTAATTCTGCTGAAATAAGTAATGATCTGAACTATTAGCATTGTAGTAACAAAAGGATCAACATACTTAATACCTATTTTTTTATTGATTACGTTAATGTGACTGATATTCCAAGAAAACTTATAAAATAAAGCTATTTCGATGGGTTATATCGCGTACATTAATTAATGTAACTAAATCGACGTTTCAAGCATTTTAAAGGGTTTGTACTTTACGGATGTTGAGTTTTAGTGCATGACTAACTATTGCGAAACCGAAGACCATATTTAAAAAATATATTTATTTTTTATTATATTAGACAGTTTAATATAAACAGAGTAAAGTTTATTAACAATATTACCTATACAGAAACAATAAACTAGATCTTAAAATAAACTTACGAAAATACAACTAAATTATAAATAAAAAAATTGCCCCAGATCACTGTCAATCGGTAGCGTGCCCAGAAGGCTGGCAGCATTGCCACGTTGAATGGCAATGCCGATCCGCTGTGCTAGATATGAACCAGCCTTCTGGTCACGCGTCAGATCGTACAGCTTCTGCCTCACCTCTTTGAAGAGGTTTACTAATGTTTGGCAAATAATTTTTCCCAAAGTATCACATCGCAAACTATTTTTCCCAAATTTTCATTTGGCAAAAATTCAATTGTCAAAACTACTTATCTCAATTTTACAGTTAGCAAGCCTTTTTGTTGGCAAGTGATTGTTTAGCAAAGAATTTACTTGGTCGTTTTTATTTTCCCAAAATATTGTTTGGCAAATGCATCGTTTAGCGTAACATACTAATCCCAAAATATTGTATGGCATAAGATTTATACCGCATATACAATATTACATCGCAACCGATTTTTCGCATAAAGTCATTTCGCCGAATATTATTCCAATTGAATCTTATGAAATCGTTTTATTTCCCAACTAAATGGTTGAAAATTCTATCTATGGGCTTGGTTTTTAATTGGAACTTTTTATAATGCATATTTTCATGTAGTTGATGGTTTAGCTGGCATTTAGTTAACTAGATAATTACCAATGCTTTTGGGTATAGTTTGAGGCGAATTTTATATAGGTATGTTTATGTTTTTTTTTAATAAAAGCTCACACGGTTTTATATTATGTTAATAAACAATTAAAAGTCGGGTTCTAAACAGTAATTTAGATGAAACTGATGAGGGAACGCAATGCCGAGGGAATAACAAAAGAGTCGGTTCTGGCACTCGCCGGCCGCTGCCGCGGCACGCTCGCTTCGCTCGCTCGGCTCGTGCGCTGTATGGTCGCAGTTTCACCTAACACTCCTCCTCGCTTCGCTCGTCGTCGTACCTAACGGTGACTCTGGGATAGTTTTTTTATGAAAATGAAAATAAAAATATAGTTTTTTTATCCGTGGCTATGTGTGCCTTCTTAGTATCTACCAATAAAAAATATGAATAGTGATCATTATGATGGATTTTATTTTCTCACTTCATTAATTATGATACCAAATATTCATGAAATACGTTTTTTCTTCCAGGCAAGTTCAAGTTAAGGGTTGTGCAAAAAAGTACGAAATTCCTGTATAGACCTACGAACTTTATAATATTATCATTTGCCAGGCTTTTGCTATAAGTAGAGCTTGCGAAGTATCAAATTCGGGATTTTTTTTTTTGGATTTTAACTTATGACAAAATAAAACATTTGCTTAATAAGCATTTGCTTAATAAAATCTTGACGAAGTGAAACTTTGCAAAATAATAATTTGACCAAATGAATAAAATGAGAAATGTAACTTTGCTAAAGATTTGTTTGGGAAATGAGACTATTGCGATAAGTTATTTGGGAAGTCATATTTGGGAAACATAATTTGCCAAATGGCAGTACACCCTTTGAAGACCCTGTGGGCGCTATCCCCCCGGGGTCCAAAGGTCTCCACTGCAAAAATATTTTATATTATAAAATATTTTAAAAATAAAAATTAAACCGCCTTCAAAAATACGCTGGAACTAAAAAATGCAAAATAATTTTGGTTCCTACCACTTAGGATTTCCTACCCAAACCTTTAAACCTTTTATCCTATTCATTGAAATAAAATATGATTCTTAGGTACCCCACTGATCTCAGTGAAGTCGGTGCCAAGACAAATACGTCCACAGGCTACATCACACTCATATTTTAGGGTTAGTTATTATTTTAGGGTTAAGAAATACTCTTCAAAATATTATAAATTAAATCAAAATATTATTAATATTATGAAGTGTATACGTAATATTATTTAGTTGTTTTTGTTCTGTGTCTTGGCACCGACTTCACTGAGATCAGTGGGGTACCTAGGAATCATATTTTATTTCAATGAATAGGGTAAAAGGTTTAAAGGTTTGGGTAGGAAATCCTAAGTGGTAGGAACCAAAATTATTTTGCACTTTTTAGTTCCAGCGTATTTTTGAAGGCGGTTTTAATTTTTATTTTTAAAATATTTTATTTTTTGCTTTTTAGTATAGTATAAATATAAAATAGGTTCAGTAAAAGTACATTGTGCATCTAGGGAGGTATGTACGGTATTACCAACGAGAGTGTTAGAAGCCTGACCCCGTAGGCGGGGGATTTTAATGACTTGAGTTAGTATTCCGCTTAGTGAGAATTATCCCCCAACTCCTAATCGAGTTGTACCTTCTATCATCAGCTCACCAACATAAGCCTATGACCACCTAAAGGCAAATACTTGAATAGCTTCCAAAATACATGTAATATGTTATATTTAAAAAATTATCCTCTAACTCCTAATCGTTAAGGAGTTGTACCTTCCATCATCAGCTCACCAACATGAGCCTATGACCACCTAAAGGCAAATACTGGAATAGCTTCCAAAAACCATGAAACGTGTTATATTTAAAGAATTATTGCCCAACTCCTAATCGCTAAGGAGTTGTACCTTCCATCATCAACTCACCAACATGAGCCTATGACCACCTAAAGGCAAATACTGGAATAGCTTCCAAAAACCATGAAACGTGTTATATTTAAAGAATTATTGCCCAACTCCTAATCGCTAAGGAGTTGTACCTTCCATCATCAGCTCACCAACATGAACCTATGACCACCTAAAGGCAAATACTCGAATAGCTTAAAAAGAATGAAATATGTTGTATTTAAAGAATTATTGCCCAACTCCTAATCGCTAAGGAGTTGTGCCTTCCATCATCAGCTCACCAACATGAGCCTATGACCACCTAAAGGCAAATACTTGAATAGCTTCCAAAATACATGTAATATGTTATATTTAAAGAATTATCCTCTAACTCCTAATCGTTAAGGAGTTGTACCTTCCATCATCAGCTCACCAACATGAGCCTATGACCACCTAAAGGCAAATACTGGAATAGCTTCCAAAAACCATGAAACGTGTTATATTTAAAGAATTATTGCCCAACTCCTAATCGCTAAGGAGTTGTACCTTCCATCATCAGCTCACCAACATGAGCCTATGACCACCTAAAGGCAAATACTTGAATACCTTCCAAAATACATGTAATATGTTATATTTAAAGAATTATCCTCTAACTCCTAATCGTTAAGGAGTTGTACCTTCCATCATCAGCTCACCAACATGAGCCTATGACCACCTAAAGGCAAATACTGGAATAGTTTCCAAAAACCATGAAACGTGTTATATTTAAAGAATTATTGCCCAACTCCTAATCTCTAAGGAGTTGTACCTTCCATCATCAGCTCACCGACTTAAGACGTTCATTACGAGACGCAAATACTTGATTGGCTTTCGAAAATAAATGAAAAATGTCATGTGTGCCTACAACATTTGAAGAGTTCCCTCGATTTCTCTAGAATCCCATCATCAGATCTGGACCGGACGACAATGGGACCAACTAGAAGGTATACCCTTTCAAACAAAAAAAGAATTTTCCAAATCGGTCCACGCGTCTTCGAGCAATCGGGGAACATACATAAAAAAAAAAAAGATTTCGTCGAATTGTAAACCTCCTCCTTTTTGAAGTCGGTTAAAAATAATATCGAACCGGGTTACTCACGTATTTAAGTCGATGATTGCTCGACATGATGATTACTCGGCCAAAGCCCGATGCGTACTGACGTGTACGTGTCGGGCTTTGGCCGAGGGTGCTCCGAACGAGAACCCTCTTAATGGGTCGAAACATGTCGAGCAATCATCGACTTAAACACGTGAGTAACTTAGTCTCACGTTAGTTATAATTCTAAAAATGATTTTATGTAACAAAATGTCTTTAAAATGAGTTCTTAACCGTCGGAATCGACCAGCATTACTACAACCTATTTTAGTACGTACCTATGCCTTTACTTCCGAAATATCAAACTCGTCACAGTTCAATCAAAATATAAAAATACGAAATCATTATAGTCTACTACCACAGATTAGAAACATGTTATGGTAAAACCTGTTGTGCATTTTAGAATACTTATAATGTGTGCATATAATGTATGCAACTTATTAACTTATTTATACACAATAAGTCTTAAAACACTAATGTCATTATATTATGAAACTTATATAACTTGATTCATGAAAACACACTCGTGTTTTACAACCTTTCATTATGTAGGTACATAAGGAGTGGTTCGGAAAAAAGTAGCAGCGTATGATATAGGTAGTAAAAAAACGGTTTTTTTCAAACAGGACTTATTTTTTTTTATAATCCTTATAAACAAATCTTTAAAACAAAAATACATATGCTAACCAAATGAACATAATGGAAGATTTAGCGTTAGGTACTTGATCCAATGTACCTTATGGATTTTTAAACCGATAATCCTGCAGAATTTACCTGATTTTTACTTTTACCAAAACATTTTTCTGGATGTTTTACGACTAATTTTACGCGTCTTTGAACAGTCTTATTACAATAACATACATTTTTTTATTGACTTGATATTGCGGGGAGCTGAGAGGTAAGTATTTCTTACTTTGGCGGTGTTGTGAGAAATGCTTCTCACAGAAAATTACATCTCTTCTGCAATATTCAATTCACTGGATACAGGCTACATCAGTTTTCTAACTGCCTGCCTGCTTATTAAATAATAATATTTAATACACTCAGAACTTGGAGTAGTGGTACTTCTGACTGCCTTAAACAGGAACTAATGCAACTATTTTATATTAGATCATATTCTTTAAAACCCAAATTAGCTTGTAAAAAATATATACAGTTTTAATAGTGCAGTAAAGTATATGTATTAACTATATATCAAATGAAAATTTGCAAATAACGTTGTACAAAAAATCTAAAGTACGTTGCTGTAATGAACGCTTAAACTTACACAAACTTGTTTGATTTAATATGACTGAATATGTATATGAATTCGAAAATATACCATGTCATACACTGCTACTTTTTTCCCGACCACTTTTTACCTCAGTTGCCTAATTACTATCATAATAGGTAGGCACTTGTAGGTATCGCATGTTCATTCGAAATTAAACTTGCGGAAAACTATGCGTCTACGTACTAAGCAACGTGAGAATTGACCATAATACATTACAACATCAAGCAATAGGCACGGAAACGACTTTAATAAGATATTCTGCATCACGACTTCAACGACAATCTAGATTTATTAAAGTGCGTGTTATACAAGAAGCATAATGAATGCCACCATAAAGCCAAGGTTGTAAGTTGTAAGTAGTAGTTGACTCATTCATTAACCCTTAAATGCATAGCGATGTATATATGCATCATGTATTCTTGACTCTATTGACAGCATGTCAGAATTCAAATTCGAATAAATCTTTGTCAAGGTCATGCATTTAAGGGTTAAAAACTATTTTATTAGTTGGTATATACATATAACGGAGTTCTATGTCAGTCAGCTGATCAACGATGCCAGCATAATGCCCGCTTTTCACTGCGAGCGGAGCGGAGTAATTAATGGGTCCGTTTAACTTTCACTGCTGCTGTGACTCGCAGCCGTCAACTAAATACTAATCCTTAGCGAGCGATGACCGTGAAACGGAGCCATTAATGAGTCCGCTCCGCTCTCAGTGGAAAGCGGGCATAACAGGGGACTTTTAAGACGGGCATGCTGCAGGAGGAGAGGTGCCCTGATCTTACTCAATCTATTTTAACGAAGTTTTGTTGCGGATTTGGCTTACTGTTAGTGTAAAATATGTAATACGAGTACAGTGTGCTACCAAAATGAGTGAGTGAGTGAGTGTCATAAGTTTTTAAGAGTTTGATTAAGAATTTGCATCCCTTTGCTTGGTTTCAAAGGAAGCTTGGATGATGGTAACATACTGTAGATAATACCTGATAAGAATTTGACGATGCTTATGCTGATAACTTTTTGTTTGATTATTAAAAATAATATCTATAAAAGATTTTGTTTGAGTAAGGTACGGTTGCAATTTCAATTAAACTTACAATATTTTGTCAAATCATATTGTTGTTGTTGTTTTTTTTAGCCATTTTTTCCGCAATTTGACATCAAACGTACCTATTTTACATGGTCCCAACGCTGCACGCTGGCCCAGTACTATCAAATTATTGTATTAAAATACTCAAAATGCACAACCACCTACAAATTCAAGTCGCAAAAGTGTCCGAAAGGTACAAACGTCCACAAACAGATGTGACTCCACCACCAGACAGACAGACAGCTTTTCGCCGTATTACTGTACAGTAAGGTAATGTAGATTTTTTTTTATTTGTCAAACCAAGTACACAAGTGAAAATTATAAATTAAAGATTTAAAAAGAAAGATATTTCACCAGAATTTATTTTGTGTTATTTTGTATTCTCCTAATCGATGTGAAAAATACAATACACTTGTATAAATATCCGATCAAATTAGCTTCTATTGTCGTATAGTCAACCAATTGGAACTCTAGGCCACTCTACGTGTAGAACCTTATCACAAAATTAGTAAGAGATTTCTTACCATTTCATTTACAGCGTCATTTTGACATGATGTGTGGCTGAGTGGCCTATTTTCAATTGTTGTGGCGGGTTTCAATTGGTTTAGTGCACAATCTGCTATTATACTTTCTGTGAGAAGTAGTGTTTGTAAAAGTGAAATTGTGCACATACTTATGTTGATGTTCTGGACTGGAGTCTAATTAGAGATTTAAATACAGTTATTTATTTTATGAGCAGTTTATTTGCTATTTCATAACAACATATTATTGAGTAAATGATTGACTTTGGTCAGGTACTTCCAGATGAGTTACATTATGTCTACTTTAAAAATAAATACACAAATGTTTAAAGAAAGTCGAACAGTTGAGCATAAAGTCGTTCTTAGTGTGATCCATTATCAACGGAAGTAGTAGGCAGAGTAAGGGGACGCGTAGGTGTAGGCAGAGTAGTAGGGCGCAGTGTACGCGCTGCTGTAGGCCGAGTAGGCGAGGGGCGCGGCGTACGCCGCGGGCGCCGTGTACGCCGCCGCCACCGGGTACTCGTACACCAGGGGCTTGGCCGAGGCGAAAGCCAGGAGAGCAGCAAAAAGCACCTGGAAACAATATATTTACTTACTTATGACTTAACCAAAAAAATGTTTGCAAAGTGCAGGCTAAGACAAACCATCAGATACATTGCTCGGTCTCACGTCAAGCTGCTCATAGAAAACGGAGCGGAAGGCCAAGCTCTTCATGCAGGCTTATGCTCCCATGTTTATCATTTATTGGCATTCCCACCACCAAGCATGCAAGTGCGATATTGGATTTGTAATGTAATTTCTTAGCTATTCATGTATTGTCACCAGAACTCAGAACAAGTGCGAATTTTCATAATCGAAGTGGTTTGATTTTTACAAGTGGGTCAAATTAAGATTCCAAGATTTTCTTACATACGAGTACATACCTAGTTACAAGTGAAGCTAATAAAAGCGTGTTAAAACGCGATCATCATAACATGGTTAGGCATTCTTAACTGATTACAGCAAACCAAAATAAGACGGTTCGATTATATATCCATTTTTTATGTAAATGTACAATAATAAACAAAGCACAATAATAACAAGTAACAAATTAGAATCTATCCTCCGATTTAAAATTTAGAAATATAATGTAGGTTGTAAAATAATTCAGGTTGCACTTGGGTTTTAGGTATTATGATATTTATGACCCAATAGCGACATCGTAGTAACGAAATAAAAATACTGATAGGTACCCCTTCGGATGTCGTTTACATGTGAAAGTAGTGACAGAAAACTATCACACATTTCTTCCCACTGATTTGCAAAACACTTACGTATTTGAACATGTTGATTTGGTTGGAGGTGGGCTTGCGAGAAGAGTAGTGAAGCACCGCAACTAAAGCACAATGATGACTGCCAAATGATGTACGTAGTCTTTTATACGGTTTGATTCGCGGGTGCGTATGCCGGAAAACTAAACCATTATCCTCTTTGGGGGTGACATTCCAACTGCGTACTTAGCACGGGATGCGTCGAAGGCTTCTCCTTATGACTGAAGGTCGTAACCTCGAAAATGATTAATTAAACTTTTAACAAGCGAGTTCCAATTTTTAAGTGTTTCTGCTTTATCGGGGAAAAGGTAAAGGTCAGATAACTAGAAAACTTCTGTTACTTTTTTTGTTTTATCAAATTATTAGACATTGAAAAAGAGAATTCGCGAAATGTTTATTGATTAGGTGGATATTCTCGGATATTGTCATTTCGAACAAATATTTTTTCACCTCTGACTTTTAAACTGTAACCTAAACAACACAAAACAATCTTAGAAGTCAAACTTAATAAGGACGTCTTATCAATAACAACTATTTTTTATTTCATTTTACCTTTTTGTTCACGTAGGTATTGTACTTCAATGGATAGGAGACATAGGAACCCTTCACTGTTTCGTTGATATATCGAATTTTAATTTTATTTACCTCCAATTCAATAATTTTATAAATGTACGTAGTTTTGCATTAGCAGAGAAGCAGTACTACTGGCCCTATTGAAAAAGGGTATAACTAGCCGCCCAAGTAACAAAAGCGAATCTAAAAAGGGGATATTAGATATCTAATAGACTTCGATTTGATTGTCTACCATAAGAGTAACATTGCCCCCAAGCTATCTTCAATAACGCTTATAGATAGTCTATAGTAAAGTGGGCACAACCTTGTAACTATTCATAAGTCTCCCTCTAGAAACCACGAATAGACAGAGTTAAGAATTAAACATTTTCAAATAGTCTTAAGGCATTCTTCTAGAGTCTTTCTATAGTATTTATAGACCACGATATGCACTAGTAGATGGTTAATAGATAAGCTTAAGAGCTAAACAGAAGTATTTACCTGAGAAGTTTTAAAACCAAATTAACTCAACCCTGTCAACCTTAAGAAAGATTTTAATAGAAATAGACAACGATACGTATAATGGCGCATATCTCAAAAGAATAATGCTAAGGTAATATTACAAAATGGCGTGACAAATTTCTAACTTCTTATTTCATGCGCCTAGTTTTCATCGGCTAATACTGATACTTAAACTTGCAAAACTTGGTGCGGATGAAAGTCTCTCGCTGAATTTGTGTAAAACTCTCTTTAAATAAGAGCGCCCGCTTGAAATGTAATATTTAATAAAACATTAACCAAATATAAAAATATAAAAAAATAATAATATTGTGTTTATATGTTTAAGCCATTTGTTTCATTCCTAATATAGTATATTAAAAAGTATAGGACGATTTGTTACAGAGAATATATTCATAAAAGTACAAAAACAAGCCAAAAAATAGTTCGCTGCAATAATTTCACAAAATATTAGGCAGTAAAAATGGCGTCTAGTTAAACTTGTCTAGAAAAATGATTTCTTTAAAACAATCTTTCTAAAGAATAGTCTGTAGTATAGCTCTAGTAAATGACAAGACTATTTTTACTTGTTGCAAACCAAACTTCCTAGTCGAGGAATAAACTGGTTTATGAGTGGTTTAAGATTACCTATAAACTGCCATTTTTGTATACTGTTTTAACTTCTCACAGTATTTCTAGACATCAATCATAGAACTGGCATTTTGAGAGCGTTGTGTATCATTTTGGATGGATTAATGCAGAACGAATTCAAGAAGTTACCTTCTTAAAGAAATTTGTTTTTTATTTGTTGACAATATGAAATAATGTAATGCGGCGACGCGCGTGCGGAGTAGTCGCGAGACGCACGGTTCAGTCCGCCGATTTGTAGCAGTTTTAATGTGTTATGTTTAGTTTTATCAGTGTATTTGAAGAGGGTGGAAAGTTTATTTTTTGTGGATCGTATTAAATTAGGTAGATATATCTAAATTATCATATTCGTACCTATCTGTATAAAGTTTCCCCGATTTCTAAGAATGAACATTTGACACGCATTGTTTATTTATTTATAGGTAGATGGAACCATTTCGTAATTAAAATTATTGTCTTATCTTTATTTATTATTTTAATAATCTTACCCACTTAATTCATGAGTCACAAATCAGAATCGGAACTCCTTTTGCTCCTTCTCTGTATTTTCTTCTATTTTTAAATGCTGACATGCTGCATTTTTGCTGACTCTCCAACGAAAGCCGCCAGATCTTTTAATTTGTTTTACTGTCTCCATTGCATAAAGCCAGCCGATCTAGTAAAATTGCACTTATTTACATTATCTTTAAGCAAATAAACACTGGAACCACTATTTCACTAACATATTATTAGACTTACTGAAAGATATCTACAAAAGTAGTTTATGTAGACTTTAGTCTTTTTATAAACAAACATAAGAATACCACTAGCTAATACGGAATATCTGTAGAAAGTAAAATATTAACATTTACCATCTTATCTAATAAAATACTGGAAAATAGGTACCTTTGGGCTTTATTAACTATTTATAGAACAATATGTCCTAAGATAATCGTCATACCTAGAAATTTACTTAAAATACGTGTTCTATAGATCAAATCATCTAAAAAAATCAAATATGAGAAAAGATATACTATAAGGATACTTTTTAGGGTTCCGTAGCCAAAATGGCAAAAACGGAACCCTTATAGATTCGTCATGTCCGTCTGTCCGTCTGTCCGTCTGTCCGTCTGTCACAGCCAATTTACTCGGAAACTATAAATGCTACAGTAACGAAATTTGGTAAGGATATGTGTTGTATGAACCGCTACAGGAATGTGATACTAAATTGTAAAAAAAAACCATTGGGGTGGGGGCCCTCCATACATGTAACTGAGGGATAGAATTTTTTTTTTAGTTGTACATAAGCGTGTGGGGTATTAATAGAAAGGTCTTTGAAAATTATATGAAGGTTTATACATCACATTTTTATTTAAGTAAATCGTTTTCGAGATATTAGGTCTCAAAGTCTGAAAAATGTGTCCCCCCCCCTCTATTTTTTAAACTACGCGATATAAAATTCTGAAAAAAATATATGGTATGCACATTAATAAACTCTATCAACGATTTTTGGTTTGATAAAATTATCTCCTATAGTTTTTGAGGTAGGTTGATTTAACTGTATTTTTTTAATAATAAATTGATAATGGTACGGAACCCTTTGCGCGCGAGTCCGACTCGCACTTGGCCGGTTTTTTCTTCATAGAAACCATTTATAGAAAGCCCTCATCTAAAAATAAACTGCGAATAGACTATCAATAGATAAATTCGTTTTAAGCCTTCAGGCCCATGTTACTTGGGCGGCCATTTCGAAAAATGGGTTTATTCATATTCATTTATTCATGCTATCATAACTTCATATAAAATACAATACATGTCAGATATGATAACCTGTAAGGGCACAGCAAATAATTATAACCTTAAAACTAGTCTTACAATGTTAAAAAAAAGGGAATTTTACAGACGAAAAAATTACAGAATTCTGTAAAATTACATCATTTTCACAGAAAAATTTGTAATTACACATATTTTTCATCAATTTTACAAAAATAAATTTAAAATTGATGAAAAATATGTGAAATTACAAACTTTTCTGTGAAAATGATGTAATTTTACATTTTTTCGTCTGTAAAATTCCCTAATTTTTAACAGTGTAACTACTACCTTATCGTAAGTACAAAATTAACCGAATTATAAATTATACAAATATTAAAATATACAAATAAAAATTAAATATTAATGTCATTGAAAAATTCTTTTAAATTATAATAACATTTTTCAATTAATGTATGATTTAATTGTCTTAAAAATAATACAGTATTCTTTTCGCCTTTTAAATCATCATTTAATTTATTATATATTTATATGGTCATGGCGTGTGGACTTTTGCTATGTGGGGTTTATATCCTCGTAAGACCCAATGTACATTACAATGTACACTCCATATCAATTAAATTTAA
This sequence comes from Thaumatotibia leucotreta, assembly GCA_025490895.1. NCBI lineage: Eukaryota > Metazoa > Arthropoda > Insecta > Lepidoptera > Tortricidae > Thaumatotibia > Thaumatotibia leucotreta. The sequence goes on from JALPQI010007427.1 coordinate 23,062, forward strand.
ACCTTTCATGATTTCATTTGTTTAGTTGACTTTACAAACAAACGAGCACTGTTACTCACACAGAAAAGTTCCAAATGTGATTTAAAGAAAATACTATGTTGAGCCTTACGAGGTTAAATCTAAGTATGCACTTGTATTAAACTTATACACTACTTTACAAACCTCGAGGGGTTGTCTTCTTCAGTTAGGCCATAGATTATAGTATTTTATGAAAATACTTTACTTTGTTTAAGAATACAAAGTAACAAAAAAATAAGTGCATTTCCGTTGTTGCCTGCGAGTTTTAGGAATCCAGAATCGGCCCCCTAAATATATTGAGAAGTTTCTAGAAGGGTTGGAATTTTTTTGAAATCACTTTAAATATTAGGTTTACCTACCTATGAAATTGACTTTTTGTATGGAGATTTTTGTGAAAAGTCTCCATATAAACAGTTCCATACAATGAACTTAGTGTATATTTTTTTATATCAAAATTAAGACCGAGCGGTGCAAACATCAGCCGCGAAAGCTGAGCATGTGGGTTCGATTCCCACCTCGGACGATGGTCGTTTTTTCGTTGGAAAAAATATGGTTGGTCAAAATTAAAATTAATCAAATTTTGTCAGTAAAATTAGGCACCCAGTAAAAGGCGTGTTTTGCATATCTCTATTTCATAAAACAAGGTACTATCACACATATATGGCAAGAGTTGTTTATAATATAGGTATTATGATGTATCGAAATTTTGATTAGTAGTACAAATTACACCCAAAATATGTCCACAAATTTTTTTTCTATTTTTCTCGTGCTTGCGACGCCATTAGGTATGCACATTTCGTTTTTGGAACGACAAGAAAAATCATGCATTTGATGGTTCATGATTAATTACTCTTTATTTATAATAAAATTAGGGATCAACTAAAGTCTATGACCACAAACGCCAATTTCATAGGTACCTAATGACCCAATAGTTACCTATGTACCAGGTTCCAGATATTACTTAGTACTACTAATCGTTATCGTAAATTACAAAAAATCTCCTATACCTGCCTCAAGACAATCTGGCCACTGAAGGCGTCTTGCTATCTACGTTACACTAGTTGGCTCCAGTTCAGAGTGAGTCAGTCAGTTCAGTTCATACTGCTATCTCTCTCACTTAGTTTTGCGGCAAGTATAGTAGGGGCTTATTCTGCGTCGCGAAATCTCATTAGCAGCGGGAATGCACTTATTTTTTAGCCATTCATATATAAAAGTATTTGATAGCTTCCGTAGTTCAAGCGGCAGTGACGCTGCCTACGAAGCAGGAGGTTCCGGGTTCGCATCCTGACTAGGGCATTTATTTGTGTCTTAAACTACAATTTGGTCCTTGGTCATAAGTAGGGGTTCGACCTCTTTGTGCAAAACTTTAACAAAACTTCTCAAGTGGACTTGACATAGCACATACCTAATACATCCATAAAATATACATATCTACATACACACCCACACATTGTAAGTTGAAGATTCCGAGATAGGACTAGAATTAGATAGAGTTTTTTCAATAACATTCGTTTTTTTTTTGGCTTAAGTGTTCCCATATGTCAATTTTAAAGTTTTGTTAAAGTTTTGCACCCATAGTCCCGACCCCTAGTTATGTAATAAAGATCATAGTTGTTTCCTATATATTTATGTATATGTATCGTCGCTTTATACTTACAACACAGGCCTGAGCTTTCTGTGGACCCAGGGCGAATCGTGTAAGATTGTCCTACGATGTTTCAGCTTGCCTCCGTCGCTTGGTACCCACAACACGACGAGGTTTAATTGACCTTACCGTGGGACTAGGTCGATTCATGTAAAATAGTCTCTATGACTTCAATAAAGGTATTGTTAGGGTGAAAATTGATTTATTTTCATCTTGAACCACCCTGCGACTCTTTTCACACAATATATTTATAAATTATAGCCTATGTGATACCTATTCAGTAGTTTTTACGCAAAAGAGTAAGATACATCCATACTTACAAAGTTTCGCGTTTATAATATAATACGAGCAGTAGGATTTATAATGCTCTCCCTGCATCTCTTGGAAATGAGTCATCATGAAAGTATGTATAAGTATTTATTGGTTACAACTGGAATAGGTGTATGGCTCTCAGTAGTTAATTATATTTTCCAATTCCGATACGAGGTCGAAGGCGCACATACCGTTAGTTTTTGGACCCTGTTGCATAATATTTTAGCCTAACTGCTATTTAATCGCCAAGTACTAAAATTCTATTGCACGGCACTTCGATAGTCAGCACGCTTGTTTAATTAATTAGAACAAGGGGCTGAAATATTATGTCGCCGAGAACAGACGCTATCAACACTCCACAGCCACGTGGCCACGGTGTCACGTTCTGGGACTCTTGCTTCCATTGACAAAGGGTCTCGGTTTATCGCCACGCCTTGGAACGATCACGTTAGCACACCGTTCGACCGGGATCGGCTGCATTCGGTCACAGACTGTGCTGCGTGCCGTAGTGCAATAGAATATCGGCGGTTGAAATCTATTCCATTTTTTTTTTCTACTCCCGTACTTTTATTTGTCATTTACGGGATGGTGAACACACCTTTAAGTCCTTACCTTACAGATGTCAAGATAAATCTATATTGTCTATTCCATGTAAATGCATTCGGGCATACACGCAGTGCGTTTTTGGATTTTAAGACAACTCGTGTATACAAGACGTAATGAAATACATGACTGCCAACCTAATTTTAAATGTCATTTCTGATGAAGAGTAAACCATAGAGGACCTTTCTTTTTAATTTTGACGTTTCCCGGCCGACCTTGATGATTAATAAAATTGTGGTTGACTAAAAATATTTCTCGAATTTACAATTTTATTTGAAAATAAGTGTGTGATCGTAGAAAAAGTATTGTATGCAACATTGTTTAACCGAGTCAAAAAATGCTCGTGGCGTCTTTGATAACACCCACCTTTGATACCCACGCCACTCACCTTTTTTGACCTCTCTTAAACAAGGGTTGCATAGAATACTATTATTTTACTGAAAAGAAAATAACCTACGTACCAGTATGCAAGAGTTACCACCTTAAGCACGCATTAATAAAAAAAATTACACTTCGTGGTTCATGCCTTTAAGTACTAGTTTTATCCGTGGCGTAGGTAGGCATAATAAATTGTCTGAGTCATTTATATAGGGTAACAGAATATCTTCCGATTTCATGATGATAAATGAATCGATGTTTTGAAATCAAGTATATACCTATGTGTAAAACCTATGTATCTTGTTTCAGTGCAAAGTCGATACAATTATACTGTATACGTGGGCAACTGAGTACATTGTTCTAAAAGTTCATTTGAAATTGCGTATATTGTGACGTGATTTACTCTATGTTATAACAATTACAAGCTAAGTTACACGTCTATTGACACACAGGCTTCTACAAAATCGCCATTTATTCAGTAATGGCATAATACATGATTTTAACAGACGTCTTACAAGTAGCGGCCATTCATTAAATGAAACGAGCATGACCAGCTTACCCTCTAGAGTGTTAATAATGTACCACAATCGAGAGTTTTATGACTTATAATAAGTAAAGGTTCACAATGAGTTCACTCAAGTTCATTATTGCAGAATAATGCCACATATGCCATTGACTTTATTGTTCCATTTAAATTAATAAATACATAAAGTTAAATGTCTTAATCACAATGCCGTCCAGTTCACGAATTCAATTATTTTAGTTTCAGCGGTAGTAGTAGGCCGAGTATGGGGCAGCGTAGGTGTAGGGCGAGTAGTAGGGTGAAGAATACGCGGTGTATGCTGAGGAGTAGGCTAGGGCTGATGGGTAGGCGGCAGCCACGGGGGCGGTGTAGACCGGGTACTCGTAGACCAGAGGCTTGGCTGCAGCGAAGGCCAGCAGAGCGGCGAAGAGCACCTGAAACAACAGCCGAAGTTGAATGTGAAGTTTCGGTCCGTCAATTGGAACATGATCCCTCACTGGCAAATTATTGGAACAAAATGAATGCTTGGAAATCACACACTCATATTTATGTTTTTTTTTTATATTTTATATGTATAACACAGAAGGGTAAAGTTCTTTTTGGTTGAATATGAACATGAAACTTAGATCACAATAATATTTGCTTCGGTTACAGTGATAGTTATTTATGAAATAAAAGATAAAGCGGATTGTATTGCGTATATTAATTAAATTAACTAGGTATATCCCGACGTTTCGAACACTTTATAGGGTTCGTGGTCTACGGGTGACGGAGAAGTCGCCCAGTAACCATTACTCGATTAATATACGCGATATAATCCGTTTAAATACTTTTATATTTCATTAGCTCCCAAACATTTAACATACTATTATTTTTCACTGTCTTGTAATATCTAAATGAATGAAATAAATAAATAATAGCAAAATTAGCACTTCCTTAAACTTTGTTACGTACAATTTTTTTATCACTTTTAGTTTATAATTTTTTGTTATTATTATTTTATGTGATTAAGTCTTAATGTACTTGCCAACTGCTCAACCTTTATAAAATGAAAAGAAATAAATGGACTCACGTATTTGAACATGATGGCTTTGGTTGGTGGGAGGCTTGCAAGTGAACTGATAAAGCACGGGAGCTAAATCACAATGATGACTGTCCGATGATGCAGTCTTTTATACAGGCTGATGCGCGGGCGCACCGGGTAACTAGACAAATATCCTCTTCACTTCATTACGTATTACAATCATGCGCGGCCTTCAAAAATGACCGCTACAAAAATTTATAAGAGCAAGGACTAACCGAGTAAATTTTCAAGAACAGGTTCTAAAATATTTACGTCACTTCCATAAAAACAAATTGTCAACGTTTCTAGAAAATCTAAATACCCATATACATATAAACAAGTGGCTTACAAAATCCGGGTTCTACATCAAGATTGTCTACTTTACGTGCTTGCACGTGCCTGTGCAATAGGATACACCTGTCGCAGGGCTGGATAAGTGTAAACATATTTACGACGCATATTACAGTCCTTTAAAGTAAATACAATAGTTTATAGATGCACTACATCAGTTACTTTATTATCTAAGTAAGTATGAATAAGTGGCTCACAACGAGAATGCACATATTTTTTGGCCACTTTGTGTAAAAGTAATATTACAAAAACCTTTATTTTAAAACTATGAGCACGGAAATTCTGATAAGTACCTACCTACTAATTGTATTTTTTAACATAATAAATAACTTTATTTTATAATATAATTTATTAAAACGCATTTCAGATTATTTTTACATGTTGATTTAAATACATGACATAATACACGAAATTTATTCATATTCAGACATGTCATAAAAATAACAATACATTAAAAAAAAAAACCTTAAGTAAAAATAAATAAAAACATAAATGTCACAAAATAAAAATACATAATCATATCATACTTAAACATATCATATTTTATAATTACAAAAGCACTAATACTTATGTGGCCTACCACATCTACACATCACACGCAAAATTAAATATATTAAATGCGCGTACTACCTTCTCTGCCTGGACACTGTGGACAGCTGACCGAGAGAATTGGCAACGCCGCGCGCGAGCTTGCAACGTATCGCCGCCCGCGATGCCGCCGCTCTCGCCGCGCCCTTCGCCAGTGTTACCTACGTCACGGGATTGATCGCACGCGCATCGATAATATAAACAAACAAGTGCTAACAATTATTCGTAAATCTAACTTAAAGACTAACCATTAACTCTTACGGTGTGGTGCATGAACTAACAGTCGGTAGTGTTGTGTGACTTGCGTGTGTTTGTGATTTGTGTCAACTAATTATTAACCAAACGACGAACTTAACAAACCGCTTTTATTGTACCTAAGTAATTGACATTACATTTGCTAAATTAAGTGTGCGAATTATTATTTACTATCCACGTAGGTTTAACACCCACACTGGTGACCACGACAACGAACATGGGAAATAATGGTGATAATCCCCCAAACCTTTCGTCGCAAAATGGCGCCGAACCCGGCCAAAACGCAGAAAATTCTAATGGTCAACCACCATCGGGTGATGCGCCGCCTGTCTCGCTCCCGCACTGCGCTGCTCCCGCTGCTCTGCGATCCGGCGTATTCACGGCTCAACCGAATAGCACCGGAACTGAAATTTCGCAAGCGGGTTTATTCCGTGTTGCAATTAAACCTCCTCCATTTTGGGCGGATAACCCTGCCGTGTGGTTCGCGCAACTGGAGGCCCAATTTGATCTCGCAGGAATAAAATCGGATACAACAAAATTCTACCATGCCATGGCACATCTGGAACGCGAAGTCGCGGCCGAAGTAGAGGACATCATTATTAACCCACCGAAAGAAGAAAACAAATACCATACGCTAAAATCGGAGTTAATACGTAGACTGTCCGTGTCGCAGCAGCAAAAAGAAAAGCAGCTTCTCATGCATGAGGAGTTGGGCAGTAGAAAGCCATCGCAGTTTCTCCGCCATTTGATACATCTCGCCGGTCCAACCAAGTTGCCAGAAAGTTTCATACGCACAGTTTGGTCCAGTCGACTCCCACTCAATCTGCAGACTGTCGTTGCTCAACACCCTGACATGCCTCTCTTAAAATTGTCGGAATTAGCGGATCACATTCACGAACTCGCATCGCCCAGCCTCCGCATCGCGGAAGTGTCTCCCACGGCCACTAACATGCAAGTACACCCACTTATCACTTCCACCCCTTCAACGTCGTCGGCGTTCAACATGCATTCTACGCAATACCCTAACTCGCCCCTGGAGACGATGTCCTTGCAGATTGCTGAACTCACTCGACAGATGGCAGCACTTCCCAACTAGCAAAATATAGTCATATAGAAGTTGAGACAACGTTTTGCATATAACTTCTAGTCTAATTTGGTTGGTCATATAAACGTAAGGTAAACGGTTATAAAAGGCGAAAGTGGCGCAAATTATAAGACTTATTGGTGAGATAAAGGTTAAATAAAGGTTTGCATGGCGACTTAAATCGTTTATTAAAGGTATTGTAACGATTAAGGAATGACCAAAACGTTGTATAAAGAGTACAACAAAAACCTTTACGCGACCTAAATATCAAATAAATGTTTTATTACTGACCATTTTGTTTTATAGAAGGTTTAGTATAACCTTTACTCATTGCTTATCGGACTTTTAAGTTACATAACCATTTTTAAGGTTTATTTATAAAACTGCTTCTGACATTTATTTTAGATACGCGCAAAACTTGGTGTCTATGACAAAAAAGTGTACGGAAAAATAATACAAGGTAATTTTATAAGATTTGTAATAGAAATTATTGTTCTATATATTGAGCGTTTGCACATTTGGCGTGAGCTGAATTCCTATGGGAAGGTCACTTTACCGTTAAAGTTTATGATGATATACAGTTTTTTGCTGTCGCGCTCTTAATATATTCAAAATAATTATAGTTTATAACAATATTTCTTCATATTTTATTATAGTTAAGGTTAGCCATTTTGGAACAAGTCATGGATTTATACTTATACGACTACAATATAACTTTATCTTAAGTAAAGGTTTTTATAACGACTACAAATTGTCCGCCATTATTAAGCCGCCATTAGTAGTCCGCCACTTCGTTTGTACCGTTTCCACAATGTAACGTCCATGGTTTTTTTCTTTTAAATCGCACTGTGATGCTCATGAAATGGCGACTGATGTTTTATAATATTAATTTCAAATCGACTATAAATTGCATGATGTTTTATAACCGTAACTTAAAATCAATTTAAAAACATATAGTCCAATAAAAGGAATAAAACGAGTTCGGCAACAACTAAAGGTTTTTCAAACTTTTTGTTTGACGTTAATATGACTAACTGTTGAATAAAAGGTATATAACAGTCCCGCTGATATCTTTTTGTCATATTGAAGTTACCTTCAATACCGCTATATAACTGTCGAGATAAGGTTTTATGATATCACTTATACAACAATAAAATTATGTAGACGTTGTAAAAATGACCTTATTACGACGGTTCTGGTTTTTCTAAACCCTTTATAAGACGAAAACGTTTATACAACTTTGAGCATCATTAAGTAAACGTTTTCTTTAAAACCTCTACATGATTGTTGTATAAATTAGTCGCAAAAACGTTTATTTACCATAGTAATTAGACTATTTGGTAGGACGACTAAACTATCCGATTTATAACGTTTATTTGACTAACAGGTTAACTAAAAACGACTATAAAACTCTTACATGGCTAAAGGTCGTATAACTCTTGATTTATATGACTTCTTTGCTAGTTGGGTTACTAGTCAAGTGTTTGAAGTCCGATCGCGGTCATCCCACCGAAGCAACAATCGCGTGCGCTCCAGGTCTGGATCACGTTCCCAATCGCGTAACGGCGTATGTTGGTACCATCGCAGGTTCGGTTCAGAGGCAACTAAGTGTACCCACCCATGCGAATACAAGCCGGAAAACTAGCGAGGCAGCCTGAAGTGGCCGAAAACGACTGCCTCATGCGACCCGGCCGCCTCTTCATTACGGCCAAACATAGCAAGGTAGAATTTCTTATCGACACTGGAAGCGATCTTTGCGTATATCCTCGATCAAAAATCAAAGACCGTCGATCCAAAACAGACTTCCAGCTATACGCCGCAAATGGATCTACAATTACAACCTACGGCTATGTACACCTGGAGTTGGACCTTGGCCTACGACGATGCTACCGCTGGCGATTCATTATTGCGGACGTCACTAAGGCAATTATCGGCGTCGATTTCCTATCTCATTACGACCTCTTAGTTGACTGCCGAAATCACCGCCTTGTTGATAACCTGACATTGTTACACTCGCTAGGAGAACCCGTGCCATCATCAAACACGATATCGTCGATCAAGACCTGCATAGGAGAGTCAAGGTTTTTTGACATTTTGCGCGACTTCCCAGACATTACTCGTCCTGCTGGCACACACAGTCCGATAAACCATAACACTGTTCATCATATACGAACAACACCTGGTCCCCCAATCGTCAGCTCACCCCGTCGCCTGGCGCCGGACAAGCTGAAGATTGCAAAGGCAGAGTTCCAATCGATGCTTGAAAACGGAACAGCTCGACCTTCCGAAAGCCCATGGTCTTCACCCTTGCACCTCGCACCCAAAAAGGACAATGGATGGCGCCCCTGCGGCGACTACCGCATGCTAAACGCCCGCACCATACCGGACCGCTATCCCATACGACATATACATGATTTCACACAGAATATCACAGGCTGCAAAGTGTTCTCCACGATCGATCTCGTAAAAGCTTATAATCAGATTCCAGTCAGCAAACAAGACATCCCGAAAACAGCAATAACTACCCCTTTCGGTATGTTTGAATTTCCTTACATGACTTTTGGATTACGAAACGCTGGCCAGACGTTCCAGAGGTTCGTTGATGAGATGACACGAGGACTAGACTTTTGCTATACATATCTAGACGACTTTCTGGTATACTCTACGTGCGAAGAAGATCACGAAGATCACCTTCGTCAGTTGTTCTCCAGACTCCAACAGTACGGTATGGTCATAAACACAGCCAAATGCGTCTTCGGACAGCCTCAAGTCACTTTCCTAGGCTACAGTATTTCCGCAGATGGAATCAAACCATTAGAATCTAAGGTCCAGGCCATAAAAGATTACCCAGCGCCCAAAACAGTCAAGGAACTTCGAAGATTCTTGGGCATGCTCAACTTCTACCGTCGGTTCATACCACAAGCAGCGAAAGTCCAAGCACCCCTTAACGCTCTCTTGACAGGCTCCGTGAAAGGCTCACATCCCGTCGACATATCCGGCGACGTACTTAAAGCATTTCAAGAGTGTAAGGAAAGCATATGTGAAGCAGTCCTCTTAGCACATCCAGACTGCAATGTGCAACTTTCGTTGGTAACAGACGCGTCCGATACATCGATTGGAGCCGCTGTACATCAATATAAAAACGGAGCAAGGCAGCCCCTGGCGTTCTTTTCTCGTAAATTGACCACAGCCCAACAAAAATATTCTCCTTACGACCGGGAGCTTCTGGCCATCTACGAATCTGTACGTCATTTTCGACATATGCTGGAGGCAAGAGACTTCATCGTATTCACTGACCATAAGCCAATAACCTTTGCCTTCACCACTAGACGAGATAAATGCTCACCACGACAATACCGCTACCTCGATTACATTGCCCAGTTTACCACAGATATACGACATATATCAGGAAGAGACAATTCGGTAGCCGACGCACTTTCACGTATAGCATCCATCGCAGTAATCCTAGACTATAAGGCACTTGCAGAGGACCAGAATTCAGATTCTGAATTGCAAGACCTGATTAAGAACGGCTCTTCCCTACGACTACAAAAAGTCAACACAGAAGGCGCAAATGTGTACTGCGATCTCTCACAAAACTCGCCAAGACCCTACGTAACACCACAGTTCCGCAAGCAGGTGTTCGACAGCCTTCACAATTTGAGTCACCCAGGAGCTGCAGCTTCGGCCAAACTAATTTCGGACAGATATGTGTGGCCCGGCGTCCGTCGCGATTGCAAGACCTGGGCCCAGAGCTGCCCAGACTGCCAACGCAACAAAGTTCACCGCCACACTGCTTCTCCTCTCGCTCCCATCCAAACTCCCTCAGATCGATTCTCTCACGTCCACATGGACCTCATCGGCCCCCTTCCCATATCTGCTGGTTACAGGTACTGTCTCACCGTCATCGACCGATTCACAAGGTGGCCTGAGGTATTTCCTTTACCAGACATGATGGCAGAAACATGCGCCAAAGCCTTTGTCTCCGGCTGGGTGGCACGCTTTGGCTGCCCAAACAAAATAACAACCGATCGTGGAAGACAATTCGAGTCCCAAATGTTCCAAAGCATCGCAAGTCTCCTTGGCTCCCAGCACTGCCCTACAACATCATACCACCCTGAGTGTAACGGCATGATTGAACGGTTACACAGGCAATTGAAGACCGCAATCATGTGCCACAATAATCCGCAATGGTCAGAAATCTTACCACTTGTACTCCTCGGGATACGGAGTGCCTGGAAGGATGACCTCAAAACTTCGGCGGCAGAGCTGGTTTACGGCGAACCCCTCAGATTACCAGGCGAGTTTTTTAACCCTTCCCATAACCTAGATATCGATGTGACAGACTTCGCTTCCCGCCTGCGTAGACATATGAGGAACCTCAGCCCAGTTCCAGCTTCATGGCATACCTCAAAGACTTTCTACATACCAAAGGACCTGCTCTCTTCAGAATACGTATACCTGCGCCAAGGCCCAGCACGAAAATCCCTTGAATCTCCATACTCTGGGCCATATAAAGTCTTAGATAGAGGCCAGAAAACTTTTAAGTTGGACATACAGGGTAAAGAGTTAACAGTTACTATCGACAGGCTAAAACCAGCTTACCTACTCCGTACTTCGCGCAATCAGACACAGCCGTCAGAGCAAGTTACAGGAAGGCAGACCAGAAGCGGCCGAGTAGTCAGATTTCCAGCTCACCTAACTCACTATCGCCCGTGAAACGGTCTCGGCGGGGGAGTATTTGTGGCCTACCACATCTACACATCACACGCAAAATTAAATAAATTAAATGCGCGTACACCCTTCTCTGCCTGGACACTGTGGACAGCTGACCGAGAGAATTGGCAACGCCGCGCGCGAGCTTGCAACGTATCGCCGCCCGCGATGCCGCCGCTCTCGCCGCGCCCTTCGCCAGTGTTACCTACGTCACGGGATTGATCGCACGCGCATCGATAATATAAACAAACAAGTGCTAACAATTATTCGTAAATCTAACTTAAAGACTAACCATTAACTCTTACGGTGTGGTGCATGAACTAACAGTCGGTAGTGTTGTGTGACTTGCGTGTGTTTGTGATTTGTGTCAACTAATTATTAACCAAACGACGAACTTAACAAACCGCTTTTATTGTACCTAAGTAATTGACATTACATTTGCTAAATTAAGTGTGCGAATTATTATTTACTATCCACGTAGGTTTAACACCCACACTTACAATAATTTAACTTACAAATTAACAAATACCTACTCGACGCACACTTAAATCAAACGCACAGTTTGTAATCAAACTAAATTGTAAATTAGAAATAATATTAGATGTCATATGAGTCGATTGCAATAATTATGTACCTAAAAAGGTAGGTAAGGGTTTACAGAAAACAGAAATCACGGTCATTTCCATTGTGTTATGAAAGTTAGATATAAAAACTACATTGGTGACTTTGTGACTCAAAAATGTGATTTTAAATTTTGTTTTCATTCAAGCCCATAACTATGTAAAATTATTGTAGGAATAGGGCCGTGGAAGAAAAGATTATATTTAGATTCGATAATTATATTAACTTTTAACTTCGTGTTACAAGAAACACATATACGTCCGTTATAGTTCGAAGTGAGGGTAGCGGAGGAATGCCATAACAAAATAATGGAACTTAGTGTTGCTATATTTTAACTTATGATCGATATTGATTACTATCGATTTACATACAATTAATAAGATTGATTTTTGTATTTTAAGTAATTTGATTTAATAAAACCAACACGCCCCCTCAAAAATTAATCTGTAGCATGTATAACTAACAATTACATTGATTATAATGTTATATCAATTTACGGACCGTACATCACTTCATCGATGGGTGATTATGTATGATCTAACATTTGTTACAATGGATTAGGGAAAACCCAAATGGGAAAACCTAACCAGATCATATAATTAAATTAATTAATCATATTACAATACGACATTATTAATTAACTCGTAATAAATAATAATAAATAAATAAATATCTTGGGACATCTTACACAAATCAACCTAGTCCCACGGTAAGCTCAATTAAGGCTTGTGTTGTGGGTACCAGGCGACGATATATATAATAGATACATACGTATAGATACTTAGATACATACACAGCCATGACCAAGGAACAAACATTTGTGATAAATAAATACACAAAGAATGCCCTCGCCGGGATTCGAACCCGGAACCTCCAGCTTTGTTAGCAGGGTCACTACCAACTCGGCTACGGAGGCTGACTCGTGATTGTTAATTATCACAAACAGCTTATTCTAGAACCATTCTGCTTCTCATCTTTTGAAAAGTTACAGCAGGCAACGGCTTCGTCAAAACATCGGCCAATTGATCACCTGTAGGAACATGAATTAATTTTACTACATTATTTTGTACTTGTTCCCTCGAGAAATGATACTTGATGTCAATATGTTTTGACCTTTTATGACACGTTGGATTATTGGCTATACTAATACAACCATTGTTATCTTCAAATATAATAATTGGGTCTGTGATAGTTAGGCTTATGCTGTTTGCTAGAGATTTTAACCATAACGCTTCTTTTACAGCTTCATAAAGAGCCATATATTCAGCTTCGGTAGACGATGCGGCTACTGAAACTTGTCTTTTTGTACACCATGTAATTGTGCAACGCTCAAATAATTTATAATAATTTTCAAAGGGACCTCTTTTGTAGGTTAATTTTAAATTCATAGTACCCTTTAAATACCTAAGAACCCTTTTTAGACATTGCCACAATTCTTTGTTATTATTATTTGTATACCGACTTAGTATATTGATTGAAGCACTTAAATCAGGTCGGGTACATAACATAAGATACATCAAACATCCTATGAGGTTACGGCAAGGGGCATCATAGTTTGTTTTTGAATTAAGAGCCTCATAGTTCAACTTAGCTTCAGTGGGGGTAGACACGGGATTGCATTCACTCATATTGAATTTACTTAGTATCGCCTGAATATACGCACTCTGATCTAAAGTTACATAATCACTATACCGCGTTACTTTGATTCCTAGAAAGAACTTTATGTCCTCAAGATCCATCATTTCAAACTTAGCCTTAAGATAATTTTTAAAATTATTCATTGTTTGAATATCAGCACACACTATGACTAAATCATCAACATATAGTACAATATATATATTTTTATGAATATCCCCTTTATCTAAAATATATATACATCTATCTACTGACGAATTTTGAAAGCCTTTCTCCTTAAGAGATTTTTCAAAGACTTCGAACCAACATCTAGCAGCCTGTTTTAGCCCATACAAAGCTTTATTTAACTTGCAGACATAATTATTTTTATTAACAATGCCATCTGGAACTTTCATGTATATTTCCTCTTTTAAAGTTCCATTTAAAAATGCCGTCTTGACATCCATGTGATGGATCAACAAGTTATTTTGATTGGCGAAGCTAATTATAAAGCGAAAACTAGATATCCTAGCCACAGGTGCAAAGGTTTCATTATAATCAGTTAAGTATTCTTGACTAAAACCTCGAGCTACAAGACGAGCTTTATACCGTAAAGGCTTTCCAAATCCGTCATTTTTAATCGTGAAAATCCATTTGCAATCTACTATATTTTTATTCTGAGGACGCGGTACAAGTGTCCACGTATTATTCATTTTGAGTGAATTTAATTCATCCCTAACTGCCTTCTCCCACTGAGGCCTATCGTCAAGGGTTTTAATTTCATAAAACGATTTAGGTACTTTACTTGAAATTGTCTGTACACTATATAAATAATCATCATCAATTTCATTATATGATATAGGGGTACGACACTTAAGCCTCTCACTCCTCCTAGGTGCGCCTAGGTTTGGCTCATCAGTATTACGAGTATCAGGTAACGTATCAGAGTTTGTCTCAGATTCAAGTGGTTCATTAGGATCTAATCTGCGAATTTTACTAGGACTGCCTTGCTCATCAAATTTTGAATACGTTGATTTAGGAACGTGTAAGTCTTGAGACTTTTGTAATACTGATTTTGGCTGAAGAGCACTATCAGTTTTGTCCTGAGAGTATTCAATATTACTCCCTTCTGGCCTTGGCCTGGACATAAGAAAATTCGTCTCATCCACAACAACATCCTTGACAGTTACACACTTTTCGCATTCTGTGTTCCATACCTTATAACCGTTTGGCGCGTAACCTATCAGTATGCCTTTCCAAGACTTGTCATCAAATTTGTTTAGACCGGTTTTATTATGGACAAACACTGTTGAACCAAAAACTTTAAGGGTTTTGATACTAGGTTTCTTGTCGTGCCACATCTCGTATGGTGTTTTAGACGGATTTAGAGCTCTAGTTGGTGATATATTGATTAAATGGAGTTAGTACTGCTTCGCCCCACAAACGTTTATCCAATTTAGCACCATTTAACATAGAACGAGCCTTTTCAGTTATAGTCCTCACCATCCGTTCAGACACACCATTTAACTGTGGAGTCCTAGGTACTGTTAAATGGTAAGATATACCCTTTTCTTTGCAATAATTTTTCATGTCGGTAGATAAATATTCTCCACCATTGTCGCAATACAAATTGACTAACTTGAGGTTAAACTTTGCTTCACTTTTGGCTACAAAGTCTTTGAATGCTGAGAACACGTCTGATTTATAAGTTAATGTATATACTACACAATAATGTGTATATTCATCAACAAACAACACAAAATAATTTTTATTGTCAGGTGTGGGTGGAGTGATCGGCCCGCAAACATCTGAGTGTACAATAAATAGCGGCCGTTTTACATAACTTTTATCCTTAATTTTATTAAAGGGTAGTCGCGTCTGTTTCCCATTTATGCAAGCCTCGCACAACTTATCATTTGGAACGACTTTCTCAATTTGTTGCATATCTTCAAGCATATTATTCCCTTTCAATTCAAGGAATTTATTCTTACTTATGTGACCTAACCGCTCATGCCATAATTTGTAAGAATCACTGCTGCTCTGACATACTTGGGAAACAGACTGATTTATTCTAGCAGGTAACTCGAAATCTACTACCTGTAAATTAGAGGATTGTTTACCTTTCATGATGACCTCACCATCCCTTGTGACATGACAGGATCCATCCTTGTCAAATGTTATTGTCAGGCCAGCCCGCTGCATCTTGGAGACCGAAAGCAAGTTGTATGGCACCTCCGGGCTGAACAGCACGTTCTCCAAAACACCAGGGACACCGGTGTTGCTGATAACATTGATATGGCCTTGTTTAGTTGCTGAAATAAATGCACCACATTTAGCAACATACATTTTTATCGGTGGATTTAATGTTTTGCAGGAAATAAAAAGATCATCCCTGTTTATAAGATGCTCCGATGCTCCCGAATCCAATAAAAACGATACTTTATTTGCGTCATTTTCTCGCTGGTAGTCGCCGGTCATAAACGCAAATCCTGAGAAATCATTTGACGTTGATGCTTGATTTAACTGAACATTTTGAACTGTTCTCGTCCTGTCCGGGTTATTTTTCTGAGTCATGGTCCTTTTGAAATAATAACAATCGTCCTTTGTATGACCTTTACGGCCACAGTGATTACACTTTACAAAACTATACTTATTGTGGAACTTTCCTTTAAACTTCTTATTATTTTGTCGCGGGTAGTTCTGAGTTGCATTTCCATCACCAAATTTTCGTTTCCTACTAGTTTCACCTTTATTTTCAACATGTAACACTTTAATGCTTGTATCACATCCTTCATTCTTTAACTTAACTTCGTGGTCCAATAGCCTGGTTTTGACAAAAACCAAAGTTAAGTTATCTTCCGATAAAGTTTCTATAGCCGTTATAACGCCGTCATATGATCCTGGTAGGGTCAGCAATAAGTGGGCAACTTTATCCGTCTCGTCTAATCTTGCCCCGGCAGCAATCAGTTCCGTGATTAAATCATCAAATATAGTAAAATGTTTTACCAGAGACATGTCACCCTGTAACTTCAAGCATAATATTTTTTTTCGTAAAGCCAATTGTGTAGCTAGACTTTTACGTTCGTACAACGAATCAAGATTTGAGAACACTTCTTTAGCTGTAATTGTGTCATTAACGAATCCAATATACGAATCCGATAAATACTCAACTAGCACATTCTTTGCCACTCGATTGTTGTACTCCCAGTCCTCACTTCGATTCGCCGGAATTTCACCGTCAACAACGTGAATCACATCTAACTCACTAAGCAACGATCGCATACGAAACTTCCAGATACTGTATTTTTCACCGTCAAACGGCTTAATGTTCCGTTTTTTTTTGAACTTGTCCATTGCTAACGGCAATCAATTTTGTACACTTTTAACTGATTTTAATATTTACACTTTAACAACGACTGTACTATAAACACTGGGCCCATAACCTATTGTAGGAATAGGGCCGTGGAAGAAAAGATTATATTTAGATTCGATAATTATATTAACTTTTAACTTCGTGTTACAAGAAACACATATACGTCCGTTATAGTTCGAAGTGAGGGTAGCGGAGGAATGCCATAACAAAATAATGGAACTTAGTGTTGCTATATTATAACTTATGATCGATATTGATTACTATCGATTTACATACAATTAATAAGATTGATTTTTGTATTTTAAGTAATTTGATTTAATAAAACCAACAAAAATGTTGTTGCAATCGACAAACTAATAAGCTAAAGGAAAAAGACGTAGTTCACCATTCGTCCGAGGTAAGAAAACACAAATCCAAAAATTTCGTAAAATTATTTGTTTCGCAAAATTTGAGGTACCTAATGGTAATTAAATTTGAACATAATTATGCCATATGTTATAGAATAACCGAAATTTAAAGGCAAATAGGCATATATTATGATCATAATTTTAATATGGAAAAGCCTGTTTTGGGACAATTAATACCCACCAATACGACCGACGGCTATAGATCTTTCTGTGATTGTCAGTTGAGCTAATGAAATAACATTTAGTAGTATCACAAAATGAGTAATATTTTTTGATCAAAGTAGGTTTAATTAAAAATAATGTGGCCGTGTGGTGATGGCAGTAAGAATACATTTGTCACCACTCCAACTCTTCCCGTGGATGTCGTAAGAGTGCACTAAGAGATTGGAGTGTCACTGACCATCCTTTGATAAACTATTGATGATGGACAGCAGCGTCATCAATGTCATCATAGTGGACACATTACTGCGATCGCTAATCCGCTTGTTCAGCGTGGCGATTATAGGCATTTACCTCCTAATGCATCTATACGCATACTTAATGGGAGAAGACTACGTCCAGCAGTGGAAGATAGGCTGATGATGTATGTAAAAATAGAGACGCAAAACGAGGTCCCTGAAAGAAAACAGACTGGGCAAGTGGGTTGACGCTCACAGTAGTCCACTATGGTGACGCTGCTGCCCATCCTCAATCTTCAATAAAATGTATGCTCAGTGACATTTTAATCCCTTAGTTGACTTTTCCGACATCTACTGGAAAAGTTGGGGTGGTGACATAATATTATATGTTTTTCTTACTGCCGTGCCGTCACTACGCGGCATGAAAACTATTAAAACCTAGAAACTATTTTATTTACATAATATGTGCTTTGTATTATATTACAAAGTTAAGTGAGTAAAGTTAGAACGGAACGACCTGGCTATGTGTCATTGTTTGTTGAACAGAAAGTTAGACGATCTGTTTGAATTTTGATGAGTGTTAGTATGAAATTGCGATTTTGTTAAAAACTATTCAAATTATAACTGTAGGTACCTATTATTCTCTGATTACTTACTAAAAAGCCAACGGCTGTTTGGGAAATGGAGGCACCTAGTGTTTTGAAGGAAATGGTTTTTTTTGTTTGAAATTATTAATAAATATCTTATTGGTGGCCGTAAAAATGTAATAACAGTAAGCACCTACTCGTAGCTTTAATGCCGCGGCCACGACATTTGTCTAAGGCGATCGGCTTAGCGGAAAACCATACGTGCGAGAGGTAGTTCCCACGTCATCATCCCGCTCTAACTCGTAGATTCGCTTGCCGCTGGTCGCCTTAGACGGCTTAGACCAATGTCGTGGCCGAGCCTTAAGAGTACATGAGTTGCCAAGTTCCTAAGGTTTGCGATTCACTCTCTTATCTACTGATGTATTGAAGCGACCATGATGGACTTCTTTACGTATCGAGTAAGCTCACAGCTACAGGATAGGGCTCATGCATAAATCATGTGATGTTTTTTTGGCTACTTTTTGACCCCCCCCCTCCCCCTTGGTGATGTTTGGTGAGTTTCTTGGCTAGCCCCCCCCCCCCCCCCCTAGCAGTCTCACGTGTATTTTTTTCATTCAACTTTTCACGTTTTGTAGCCGAAATTGACAATATTTCTTAGTTTGTTCATCGTACAAAAATACACGTGAGGTCTCCTTGTACCCCCCCCCCCTACCGTGATCTTTCGTGATGTTTTCTTGGACCCCCTCCCCCCCTATAGGACCTCGCGTGATTTATGCACAAGCCCATAGGCGCTGGGTGGACACACGCTAGATTTACAATATTAATTATATTTTGTAAATCTACCAATACTTAATAAAGCGGTAGTATCTCGCAGTAATATAGACTATCCGACGTATCTATCTTTAATTAACATACATAGTAAAAGATGGGATCTGACGGCGAAAAACAATCATGTGCTAAGCCTTATACAAAGTGCCCGTGAGGAAAGGGAAAAATTTTAACAGCATATTCCTGAGACTAAAAGAAGCAAAATGTTAAGTGAGTTTTGGTCAAACCTGCAAAAAAAAATTTTTTTAGTTTTTTTTTTGATGTTTTGAATGCCTCAATACGCAAAAAAAGGATTTTATTAATGAAACTGTCGCGAAAAATGCACTTTGAAAGTTTTTTTTTATTTGCTAGGTAATTAAAGATTTTGTTTGTTCATTTGATGTCTGTCAATTAAGTGTGACAGGACTAAGACAACATGGTAACAAAATCGTTTCCTAAAATGCGTTTTTCATAGCGTAACGGGCTAAAACAGTTTTAGGAAAAAATATAATTTTCTCTTATAATAGACTCAATCCAGAAACTTGATTCAAATTTGATCAGAAATCCGCTGTTGATTTTTTTCCCCTTCCTCATGGGCACCGTGTATAAGCCCATTATAATAAAACTAAGTGCCTACTTAAACTCTTCGTTTACGTTTGTCCCATGACTTTTTTATGATTCAGAATGCCAAAAGTAGGCAGTTCTCCATTAAAGTAAACGATGGTATCTATTACGCAAGCTCGTCGCCTTAAACTGCAAACAAAAGAGTGACGCGCGTATCGTACAGCAGGTACGAGTAATACAAAAATAGTTGTGATCCGTTTAATTATTTGTATGCATGACTAGGAAAATATCAGGAGATATATTTACCTGTACGAGCGGTTCCGTAAAAAAAATCTCGACTCGCTCGCGCTAATACGCGAGTACCTACCTACGAGCGGGATGGATATAAAGTAAACTGCGTTAATAACGTAGCGGCCCATGGTGCGGATACTGAAATGATGTGATGCGTCTTAACAATAAAACTAAAAAAATTGCTAGAAAATAAAACAAAAAAAATGTTTTATGGTGTATTCCACATAGTAGGAGGAGGTTCTCAATTCGACTGTTTGTTTTGGATGTATGTTCGCTGTTTTCGAAATTTGCGAACTAATTCTTTTTTGGTCGAACGGGTATAACCGCAAGATGGTCCAGTTGGCACCAAGCCGGGATCAGAGTGCTCAAAGACAAGTTGCCAATCGCTAGCGCTTAATCGTCAATCGTAAACGAAAGGCAGCTAACTGTTTTTGTCACACTAATATGAAAGAGTGACAGAGAGGGAAAACTACGATACCCTACTAAGCGCTTGGCAACTTGGCTAAGCATCCAGATGATAGGAACTTGAAGAAATCGTTTTTTTTTGTAATTTGATAATTATACATATCTAGTTATCTGCGGTTAGCAGGCAATTGCCTACGTATATCCAATTGAAATAACACTAACTTTAATATTCTAAAAGGAGTTGGCTAATCGTATTATGACGGGCCGTCTTCTGAGCATGCGCCTGGAGACGATGACGGGCCGCACGCGCATCTGCGTTTGCGGCAGTGCTGCCTCGAACACTGCGGCCAGCACGAATAATAGGAGCCACTGGAACAATAAGAATGAACGATACACCATACCGTCCGCCAGAAGAATTCGAAAAACATATAAAAAAATGTGTCAGTGCAATCGGAAATGTACCTTGTCACGGAGCTTCAGTGTGGGGTATCGTTGAATAGGTCTTTTAAAAAGAATAAGGGTCTCAAAACATTTTTTCTATCAAATGATAATTTTCGGAGATAACCGCTCCAGAATAAAAATAGTAGATTGTGTCACAAGGGATCAAAATGGTATATTTCCGGCGTGGGCGTATATTGAATCCTGAATGGAGCGACGGATTCCACAATTGAATCCCGACCGTAGGGAGAGATTCTGAAGTGGAATCCTGAGCGTACCTAATTAAGGATTCAAGCGTTAATGCCCAAGACGAAATAATTTTGGTACCGTGTGAAACATACTGCTTTTCACACCACCTATGAGAAAAATAAAAGATATAACACATGTTTAGTATATATGCAAATAAACGTACCTACTGTTTATTTTCATATTTCATTGTAATTTTTTAAGCTGGCTATAGAAAGTCCTTGAACAGAAAAGTGCTACTTTGATCCCTCCTAGCAGGGGAGAAAAGACCCGTATTCGAATAGGTGGTGTGAAAAAAAATTTCCCCTCCTTTTTTTTATAAAATTCTTAACATTTAGTACTTACACGTTAAAAATGTAAATAAGAAATAATAGCTATCTTCTATACCTTGCTACTGGTAATTGCCAGGCCTTTGTTAAAGTTGCTCAAGTCATTATATTTAAATAGTCAACGAGTTTTATTTACGAGCACGCAGTTTTTGAAATTAGGCTTTAACATTGTACATTTAACAGTTGACTAAGGTCGTGTAATAATGAGTAGGCATAATTGTTCCGAACTCAAATCTCGAATAAGACTGGAAGACCACACTCGAGGGACATTTGAGTATCAGACGCCTCTACTATTTCGTTTGCACAATGTACAGGGTATTTTGTAGCCATCATGCATTTAATTATACTCAGCATGACTTCCCAGGTGACCAGTTTATACGAAAAAACATCTTATAACTAGCTCCAGAATCAATATAACTATGAATTCGGTATAAATTGGACAAAATTAAATACATAATATAATTAAAGTAAAAAAAAAACTACACAATGTGTACACATAGCTAATGTACCAGGGGTATTGCCGCCCGGTAAGCAAGAAGGTGTTGGGAGACTCCGCTCTTTTAGAACTAGTAGTACCTAGTACTTAATAGTCTTAGCACTATGTGTAGCTTGTAATCTAGATTAAGGTGCGTTCAGACCAAACAAACATTCGCTATTCTAACCCCCCACTCTACGAAATTCGATCGTTACACAAAACGTGATTGTTTGATTTCGTAGAGCGGATGATAGAACAGCGAATGCTCTTTTGGTCTGAATGCACCTTTACAAAGTAACCATACAAGTATAATTTACAGAAGTGATCAGATTCATTTTTACCCAACTCTGTTAGTGGGCCTACTCTGAGTCCCAAAACCTCGCAGGCAACGGGAATGCACTTATTTTTTTGGCCGCCGTGTATCTAGTTAATTTATTCGGTGTGTTTACTGTTGTCTTACTTGAAATAGAAACTTATTTTACTTACATTTTGAAGGAGCATTGTGGACGATGTGATCGTCAGAATTCGCCGACATTTCTTTATATTCGGCGTCACTGCACAGACGATTAGGCATAAGTACCCGTGATCTTTAATCATCACGGCGGCCGTAAAGCATTAATGAAGTGTTGATGTAATATGCTGTTAATTAATTTTCTTAACACTGAGACGACAACGCTAAATTCATCTAGTTTTCGTAAATGTAAACATCAGTAGCAAGTTTAATTATGGCTCCCAGTAGACCGTACCGCACCGGCTTGGTCTTACCGACCGTTTTTTAAGTATTGCATGACATCAGTATTGCATGTCAATTACTTGTATTTGAAATAAAAATACGTGTTTTGTATTTTTATTTCAAAGACTTCTTTGATCTAACTCACATGTATTTAATATTTTGTATTTGAAATACTTAAGGTATTAAAATACATTTGCAGGAAAATTACATTACTTAAATGATTTTATTTGTGTTAGTCCCTTTAAGCCAGGCGTCCACATGTTCGTATCGTACGCATCAGACGCATCGCTTCGCATTTCTTCCACTGATATTACGATACGTACGGTGCGGAACAGTGGACACACTTGTATGACTTTCTATACAAAGAATACTAAATACGATGCGTCCGATGCGTACGATTCGGGTCTGTGGACGCCTAGCTCTTGGATACTATGATCGTAACTATAGCAACACTGAATGAATGTCATAGTCAAACGTCAATGTCAGTTGGCCTACCGCGAACTCCGAAGCTAGCAAATTTCGGGGATTTGGCTCTATCATACCACGAAGGCAAAAGAGTGACAGAGACAAATCTCCGAAATTTGCGAACTTCGGAGTTTGCGGTAGGGCCGCAGGTGTCAAGTGTCATTAGTGTTAAATCACTTGGTTCGTTTCGCGGTATTTATATGGAGAGTTAATACGAGATTTAAATAAAATATTCCAATACGCGATGGAGGAAAATTCACGTCCGTCTACGTCTGCGGTATCTTGTTCCAGCGGGGAACGTGTTGCTGTTGTCGTTGTGAATGATAGCGATGGTGAACGGTCAACAAACCTAAAAAACTAGTTGTCGGATGAGCTTCTAAAAACTTTTTTTTTACTTAATTAAACTAACACGATTTTCACATCACATGTATCAACGTTTCAGGTGTAGTGTTACGTACATGGTCCCCTCTCGACCATGAACGTAACATCGAAAGAAATAAGGTAAATAAACCTTACTGTACGCGATTAAGGCACTGGTCTCACCGCGAGTTACTAAGCTATGAACTATCGGCTATAAACACGAACAAAAGATACGCACTCCCGTGTTATGTAAAAAAAAAGAGACACGGCGATACTCGCCCGGCGGTGATAGCTGATAGCTGGGCGAGTATCATTTGACAAAATAAAATCTTTTATTTTATACACAAAAGTAGAAAGACCAGCTCTCAGCCTACCTGATGGAGAGGGGACTGAGGCTCGTGAACATAACATAAACGACCATAGGCTATGCACTGCCTATAAGCTGTCAATGTTATTAATTAATATAAGTATTTTGTATTTTAATTCTTGTATTTTGTATATTAAATACACGTCACCAAAGTATTTTGTATTTTCTATTTGAAATACACGTCAACAAAGTACCTATTTAGTATTTTGTATTTCAAATGCAATACGCCAGTAGGTATTTTGCCAAACCCTGCTTTGAGTTGGAAAATAAAGGATACTTACATTAGGTTTTACTCGATACGTAAAGCATTCTATCTATCGCGCGATACGTTAAAGCATTCATAGTCTGTGAATATGTCAAGCGCCTACCTGTTATCATTGTTAATATCAAGCAAAATGAGGCAAAGAATCGCCTTTGTTGCATTGGCCCTTTATTTTTTTAGTTATTAAAGCGGCAACATAAATACATAATTTGTGAATATTTCAAGTGCCTACCTTATTGACAGTGGGCAAGCAAAAAAGTGCTTCTGTTTTATTTAATTTTTGTTGTTGTTTTATTTTAGTTTTTAATATTTGTTACTACGGCGGCAATTTTGATTTTAGGATATAGCCTGGTCAGAGACAATCGGTCAGGAAGCGAAGGTCAGGCAGTAAAAACAACGTAGCTAACATTTACTGGACAGATACCTGTCAATAGGCTACTTGACTCATATCAAATTTAGTGCAAAAAATTATTATTTTCAGTAGTATTTATTGAAAAGATCAATATTTTTCGATTACGGTGTATTAAAAGTGTTTGATGGGTACATATTTTTTATTGAAAAATTTGTTTTATTTTTTTTTATTTCGTACTCTGAAAACGGTGTCGGCCATGATGTGACGTCATAGGATCTTTAACTAACTTCATGTCGAATCTAAAAGTATTAATAGACGTTCGAATATGGTCCACTCCGCACCGCGAACTTGGTCCGCTTCCTAAGTGCGGTCGACTCGCCACACCATCGCACCGTTCAAAAACGGTCCAGTGCTTTTCGTGCTACTAGACAGTGATCACGTCGATATGCCTCCGATTTTATCCAAAAAAGCTAAAATCGCGTTAGTTGTGGCAACCATCGTCGCTACAACACCAATTAATAGACAGAAAAAAAATAATAAAAGAATGGCCAAAATTGTATTTAAAAGGCAGAGAGTCATATAGTTATATGCGACTTATTAGACACCTCGATGACGAAGATTTTCGTACATATTTTCGCATGAATTCTGATGCATTTGCTGAATTTCTTGGAAAATTTTCGAATTTTTTGTTTACTTTTAATTAATTACCTACAAATAAAGCGCGGAACGGTGCGGTGGCGCCGTCCACACGAGCGAACTTGGTACGGACCGCAACAAATCCTGTGGGAAAACCATCTAACCGACCGCACCGTCAAAAATAATAATCATGTCAGCGGACCGCTGAACACACCATCGAATTTGGTACGGAGCGGACCAAGTTTGCGGTGCGGTGCGGACCATATTCGAACGTCGGTTTGAGTGACGTCACACCACAGATAATCTAAGCATTACATTAACATGGCTAGTATCGTTTTCGCGCGGTAACGAAAGTTTAAATTTTAAGTCATAATTTTGCGGTTTTCTAGGTCGTGAAAAAATATATTTATATTTTTTTTCTGTTAATCAGACAATGATTAATAATATAAGACAAACTTTAAAAATGGGTCAAGTAGCCTATTGGGGATTAAAAATGAGTCCTTTGTCGATAAAAGTTCCCACCAAGTATTTTTATAGCAATTCAAATGAGAAAATACAATATTAAATTCGACATGGTAACAGAAGATATTAAGTTTGTAGACGAAGTCTATATAAATAAAGTTCAATATAAATCAATCAATGTTAACTGAATCGAAGTTGAAAGTTCGGAATACCATAGAAGATTCTGGTTATAATTTGAAGTGCCTATCATAAACCTATCGTGTGATCGATAAATTTTGTTATTTTGGCTCTAAAATAAACTTCTTAAGATTGTTGTATTTTGTAAACAATTATTCTCGACAATGGGCGAAGCTAAAATAACATATTTACGAAAAGCAAGCTAGGAAAACGTTTTTTTTACATTTTAGGAGGTAATGTGATTTTTAAAATAAATGAAAAAAACTTGTAAACGCCTGGTACCTGTACATAAAATATATCACACACATTGTATATATAAATCATACCGAACAACTTTTATCATGGGACCAACTGAAAAAAAAAACAAAATTAGTTGTTTCTTGTATAGGTATTAGTTACGTGATCTCGACATTTTGTATGAGAAAGTGATTTAGATTTTCACAGTTTCGGTGTTGATCCCACACTAAAAGTTGTTCAGTATGATTTATGTTATTAAGTGTAAGAAAAGGTTTTTAATGGCCCAGAAAACAACCTGTAGATATATACATAGACTTACGTCCTATACCTTCCTTATGTCCATCTAAAATTTACCTCCTATATTTTAAGATAAAACTAATGTAATCGAATTGAAACTATTCATCGTGAAAATATTTTAATAGCATTTCATAAAATGATATAACAAATATTTTTTTTAATTTCTTTAAGCTATAAATCCATTGGTCAGGCACAACTTAAACTAGACATTTAACTCTAGACATTCCTTTATATACCTACTAGACGATGCGTAATGCTATGCATGTTAAAGACGTGCCACACAAACCGTTTAATTAGACACGAGTATTGTTAATTAGATCCACCCCGCTGACGGGCCGGACTGTGCACAGAAACCGCGAATTGATATTCCGACCAGGTGCCACAAGGCTATTTCTCCATACCAGACCAATACAAAAGTTAAAGTATAAAATGGCATGCCACCCAGTCATTTGCACATCATACACACGTCTCCTGTCGTGAATACTTGCTTAATTTGTTTTAATAAACATTAAATAATTCAAAATGTTCAAACTGGTAAGTTGAAATGTGCTAATAATTTACTAATTGCCTTGCCACGAGTGCATTCATTCTTAAACGTGACGTTATCGTTCACGTTTTCCTAGTTTCCAAGCATGTGCTTAAATAAGAGCAACTGGATTCATTATTAATCAAATTGATAGTTACACGGAGGTCTTAGAATATTCAGAACCTGTGTAGAGCATGGGGCCGATTTGGTTATAAACTGATAATAAAGAATTTTTGACTTCCGTGTCACTTATAATTTTTCAAAAATTCATAAAAATTATAGGGATATAATATTCTTATTCAAGTTTATAAAATATCAATTGATATTTTTCATCGAGCCAGTTTCCGACAAACTTTATAATGTCATGACCAATGCCTTTCTTGGGAGCAAGCGGTAGCGTTTTAAAAATAGATAACTAAATACGTTTTTAATTTTCCTCATGACATAGCGGTTAGTTCAAATACTTTTGATCCGGACATCACTTTCGTCCTACAGATTCTTAATATACATATTCTGTTACAGCTGATCGCCACCTGCTTCCTAGCTGTCGCCGCTGCTAAGCCCGGTGTACTGGCTCCACTAACTGCCGCCTACTCCGCACCAGTAGCAACGTACGCTTCACCTCTCCCTGCGGCGTATACCGCCCCTGTTGCTGCAGCGTATACGACCCCTGTTGCTACTGCGTATACCGGCCCTGTAGCGTCCGCGTACCCTGCTCCCGTCGCCGCAGCATACACTGCCCCTGCCTACCCTGCCCCTGTCGCTGCGTACTCTTCTCCTTACGCCGGATACTCTCCTCTTGCGTACTCCGCATACAGTAGTGCGTACACCGCCCCGCTGTCGGCGTACTCGGCGTACGGTTATGCCGCTCCTTACTCCACTTACTACTACCGTCGCTAATTCCTGCAAATTGTATGATTAATTGTGAGAGAATGAAATAAAACATTAACAACAAGTACTGCCTGATCGTGCCAAATAAAATTATTTTCATTTCCACCTTTTTTTACCTTTTTTTTATTTTTTAATGTCTTCATTCAGTTTCATAATAGCGTATTTTTAGGGTAATATTAATATATTATTAATACCACAAAAATACCTAAATATGAAGCTGAATTCATAGGGTAAATCCTGCTGACGTCTCACTGTACTTATATCAGTAATTTATTATGGTCCCATGTCCCGTGATTATCGTTTGTCGTCGTTCTAACAAGTAAGAGTTCTAGCAAGTACGAAAGTGACGAGTAGCACGATAACGGCAAGCGCGTGAACATCGTAAGAAACCTGAAGTAGGTAGCTGTGACGCTTTACTCGTATTAGATCTGGAGTACTATAGTATCTCGTACTAATCTTTAATTATTTCATGTAATATATAATACATGTATAGACCTCTTTATATCCAAATCACAAAGTTTATTTAACGGTTTATTTAAAGGGAGCGGATCCCCGCTCTGAGTCGTTTCTGGTGCAAAGGTTATCCATGGCTATCCAGCGTGGAAATGCTGCCAGCGTTATGGGTACTTTTGCACCGGAAACGGCAAGGGACGGGGTTGTAATGTGATAAGCTGTGTGTGTGCATTGAATGTTAATTTAATTTTAGTAATAATTTTGTGTAAGTTATTTATGAATTATCTTAAATTTAAACGGTTAACTACAGAGTTTAGTATTTATTTTTAGTACATTGTGTATTAAGGGCGGTAAATAAGAAATCGTGACGAGTGTGAAAGGAGACTTTACTTCACACGAGTTCATAATTCTTGTAGGTACCGCCCATGGCACTCACAATATTTTTCATCACACCTGTGAGGCAAAAAAGTATAAAACAATATATTTTCACAAAACTACTTACTCTAAAATGGTCTAAATAATTTTTCAAAATCAGGGATGACTTAACCCTTAAATGCATGACCTTGACAAAGATTTATTCAAATTTGAATTCTGACATGTTGTTAATAGGGTCGAAAGTACGTGATGCATATATACCTACATCACTATGCATTTAAGGGTTAAACTCGAACACGTGAGTGACAAAGCACCGGGTGAGTTGTGCTGCCCTGGTACTTCGGTTTCTCATTTTTATTACAAAAATTACTACTGTGACCTAATGTTGTATGAAAATCCGTGATTGCTCATGGGTGTAATGACGCACCAACGGCGCGCATCGCCTGCGCGCATTGGCGCACTTACCGAACAGGTGTGATGAAAAATAATTTTTCATCACACTTGCTGCCTAAGCGCGCCATTGTTTGCGCGCGCAGCGGGAGTAATAGAAAAGTGAAATTCCTTAGGGAGTAATAGAAATATCAGTACGTCATTTAATAATGTTATTTCTTAAAACTTATTTTTTTGTCGGCAAATGTGATGAAAAACATTGTATGCATCACGGTCGGTAAGCGGAATACTAACTCGAGTCATAAAAGCCCTCCGCCTAACGACGTCGTGCTTCTAACACTCTCGTTAGTAATTCCGTATTTACCTCCCTCGATGCACAATGTACTATTATTTTGAGCTGCAAGGCAAAATCCTCCGTCATTCCTTTCACACAGTTAGTAATTACAAAATAATTTGATGATGATGATGATGATGATGTAAGCTCCAGTTTTCTAATCAAACCTTATTATTATTACCAGTTCAACATCCAGCTTGGTAGCCTAATAACGGTAAGGCGTTACACATTATATTATATCGTTTTATATTCGGATTTCCGGATTTATTGACATAAGGGAAGCGGGTTGACAATAATTTCAGTTGAACTCATTTTAACGCTAAAGCAGGAACAAAAACTTAAACGCATATTATCTAGGTTATCTGACAAAAACAAGGACAAAATTATCAAGAGATTATGGCAAATAATGTATCGTGGAGGATATCATCTCATCTAAAGAAAGGTTACATGCGGTAACCGATCCAATAAATGTGAAATACTAAACGTTGTCAATGAAATAAATTATTATTTGATAGGTATTTCGTTTGAAGTAGAACAGAACGCCGAAAACGTCCCCTCTAACTTTTGATCCGTAGGTCCAAAAAATCGTGAATAGAAAGAATACTTATAGAATACTTTAA
>JALPQI010007428.1:0-51213 GCA_025490895.1 Thaumatotibia leucotreta
AGCGAGAGAAGCCTTAATAACACAGCGCGGAGAGCGTGTATGGAATGGAGACGAATAATTAGGAAGCAAAGAAAATGACGGCGGCTGTCGCGCAGAAAATAACGTGGGAGTGATATCATCTCTGAGTTATAGTGTAGTTCGGTACGTGATCCGAAAGTCGGCCATCCTTGCTGGTAAAATCTTCAGAGATATACTATTTTCCCAATATAGACCGTCCTAGTGTGCACCTTATTTTTAATAGCAGAAGACACATATTGAAATGATTGGTTTTGTAAATCGATGCTCAGTTGAAATAATTTCGACCATATCAGTCCCGCGACCCTGACGAGAATTTATAGGCTCCATGGCTATTCAAGCCGAACATAGGAGTTTTCCGGAAAAATAACTTGCGAATATTGTCGTTCGTTATATGAGAGCGAACTCGGCTATCCTGCGGTAATGATCCCTTCGGTGATGTTTTGTCAAACGAGAGGAAAGTTAACACCAAACTCAATTAGATAATGTTATTCTTCCCTTCTAAAATAAATATAATTCTAATTAGTCTTCTACTTACTCTCTCGAGTTTTATTTCAAACGTTAAACGAATTAAGTAATTAATCAGTAAATATTCAAAACGGTTTCTTCAATAAAAAAAGTGAAATGGATATTTGCTCACTATGACAGACTGTATTTTTCATCATGATAGATGGGTCAATAGCTGTCTACTAGGCATACTTTCATATAGGCATGGGCATCAATTGCTACCAACCGTGTACTGGTAGTATTTTGTAAGAAGAGGTATGATTATTCGCACTTCGACTAGTACATACATACTTATCACTATTTTTAGAACTTTTATTTAAAGAAATGTACTATCGAACAGACTAATTGCTTATGCCTAATACATCCACATCAATTCACGTACCTCATACCTCATTGCAACTTACTCAGACTCGAAATCATTACTCCCAATTAATAACACTATAATTAACATAATCATTATTCCATTCAATTCCTATGATCAAATAGGTACCTACTATACCTACCGGTAAATTATATGGCCGTATGTAATACACAAGCTGTATAACTTTAAGTGTCATGGTATGTAACTTTTCATAAAAACGTATCATGTCGCGAAATGTAAAAATAGAAACGAATAAAACTCACTTCCGAAATTACGAATATTTACTACGAGTAAGGCGCGATGTTGGCGTGTCTTTTTCACTGAACGGCTACAACAAAGGGTTGATGGAAAGCGACAGATAAGGACGCGAGAGGCGCGACCTGAAGACCTGGACTGTTATTCCAATTGCTGATTGAAAACATGCCAATGTGCTGCTCAGGTTAGTGGTCCTAAGGAGCTAACCATGACCTCTCAAATGCGATCCAGTTTCGTCAGTTTTGACCGTTATCCTATGGAACTGACACACCGCGATTAAGATTAGGTCCTAAACTGAATCGCATTAGTAGATCGTGGTCCGCTGGACCTTGGGAAGAACCTGTGTAAATAGCATCCCAAAGCTTTTTAGTCAAATTCCGCTGCACTGTTCTTAAGTTATCGCCGCGACGATGAACATAGTTGAAGAACGCGTGGCTGCAGTAAATATTCTTCTTTGTGTTCATTTGATACTACAACTTGTCAAAAAACCTATATAAGTACGAAATATTATTAGTGCTTTACGATGAAGGTATCGTGAGGATAACTGCATACGTCTGCGAAGAAATCCAAGGGTGTATGTGAAGTTCCCAACAAGTATTGGGCCAGCGGTGAGGCCACGCAAAATTGGCAGGTTTCATGTCGAGTTGCATGATTAAGTACAATTTTTTTTACTAAGTTTTTTTCTCACTAAGTTTATGTGATTGTAAGAAAAGCCAACATTTGTGTGATCATCTGTCACACAAAGGGTACACAGACGACCACAAAAAGGGTAAAATTGGGACCATATTGGGTACTAAGACTTAATTCTTCGTTCGTGTGTCTATCAATCTGTTTTTCATCAAGTTGTATCTCATGAATCAGGTAGAGAGTTTCTTCGCAGATGATATAACTATTTCTGTTATACCAACAAATACTACAAACAAAATAAAATAAACTTTGAAGAGTTCTATCATACAACGAACGCATTGTTTTCTGCCGTTTGCTCTATGTTAAATGGTACGGAATCTTTCGTGCTCGAGTCTGTCTAGCACTTGAATGGCTTTTGACGACAAGGAATAGGTTCCATGTATGTGTTCACCCCAAATGGGCGCGAGGCTGAGGGAATACTGAACCTGTTGCTTGGGGCGCTTCGGCAAATAGCCCGGGGCACGGAATGCCGATTACAAACGTTAACTTGACTTTTGAATAATGACTTTCTCTTGGCTTATTTTATGCTCAAAGGTTGTATCATGTCATATAATATTGCGAATTTTGTGAATTGTAATCAATTATGTTTTATTCCCTAACAAGACCTCTCAGTTTTAGTGAATGTATCTATTCGTAAAACTATTTATATGTAGTGCTCCTTTTCCTTCTATTTTTATGAAAATGTCGGAAAGCATATGATGTTACAATAAACTTCACCATACGAGTATATGTATTGCATTGAAGTTCATAGGAGAGAGAATTTAGATAAATTCGGACATTTTCAAAAATGAGACAAAAATATTATGCTGTAAATCTGTACCTACACTCAAACGCAAAATTAGATGTAGGTAT
This sequence comes from Thaumatotibia leucotreta, assembly GCA_025490895.1. Classification (NCBI taxonomy): domain Eukaryota; kingdom Metazoa; phylum Arthropoda; class Insecta; order Lepidoptera; family Tortricidae; genus Thaumatotibia; species Thaumatotibia leucotreta. The sequence goes on from JALPQI010007428.1 coordinate 2,678, forward strand.
ATAAAAATGCTCAAAACTATGGTCCAGTGCACTTTAATTCTGTGTAATAATTATAAAAGGATTCTTCCGATATTTTTTTTGCACTTGACTCTACAATACTCTACACACATTTAAGCAATCACTTACAATTTAATTTCGTCCTTATTGTCAGTTACATTAATAATCCACAAAAAAATCACTAAGAGAATATCATATTGCTGCTCTACTCGCCTACAGGTCTATCGTGAACTTAGAAGTTCGCTAATTTTGAACATCTGTCTCTGTCACACTAATGACGCCTTTGTTGGAGTGCCAAAGACAAATGCTCGAAATTCACGAATTTGGAAATTCACGGTAGTAGGCCTAAGTAGGTAGCCACGTTGCCAATCGCTATAGCTCTGCTATGCTATTCTCTTATTCACACATTCGACGCTGCGTTCGTCAACGAGCTCGACGTCGAGACAGCATTGTCTAAAATCCTAGCTGTTTTATTTGACTTTAGGAATCGAGGCTGAGAGCGAGGTTGTGGGCGAGTTCGTCGCGGTTTTTAACCGACTTCAAAAAGGAAGAGGTTTACAATTCGTCGAAATCTTTTCTTTTTATGTATGTTCCCCGATTACACGAAGACGCGTAGACCGATTTGAAAAATTCTTTTTTTGTTTGAAAGGGTTTACTTTCTAGTTGGTCCCATTGTCACCGAATTCAGATCTGATGATGGGATCCTGGAGAAATCGAGGGAACTCTTCAAATGTTGTAGGCACACATGACATTTTTCATTTATGTTCGAAGACTAATCAAGTATTTGCGTCTAGTCATGAAAGTTTTAAGTTGGTGATCTGATGATGGAAGGTACAACTCCTTAGCAATTAGGAGTTGGGGGATAATTCTTTAAGTATAACATATTTCGTGTATTTTGGAAGCTATTTGAGTATTTGCCTTTAGGTGGTCATCCTTTCATGTTGGTGAGCTGATGATGAAAGGGTACAACTCCTTAGAGATTAGGAGTTGGGGGACAATTCTTTAAATATAACATATTTCATGTATTTTGGAAGCTATTCGAGTATTTGCGTTAAGGTTGTCATCCTTTCATGTCGGTGAGCTGATGATGGAAGGTACAACTCCTTAGAGAATAGGAGTTGGGGGATAATTCTTTAAATATAACATAGTTCATGTATTTTGGAAGCCATTCGAGTATTTGCCTTTAGGTGGTCATAGTCTCATGTTGGTGAGCTGATGACGAAAGGTATAACTCCTTATCGATTAGGAGTTGGAGGATAATTCTTTGAATATAACAACTGTCATACATTTTCGAGATCTATTCAAGTGTTTGCTTAGTAGTTATGACATGTTGGTTAGCGGTTAGTGATTCTTTAAATAATATAGGCATGCTAAGGCTATTACCTATAATCTTTGAAGTTATTCATACCTGCTGATGATAGAATGTACAGTCAGCATCAGAAGTCACTATACACTCGAGGTGTCCAAAGAGAGGTTAACATTTAAACTTTCAAAAAGTTGTTGACTGTCATGATAGTATTTACTTGTGAGCGCTTAACAAGTCACAAATATCTTAACAGTCGATTTTCATTAATTTCTTAACATTCAACAAATCATTGATACCTCAGCTGTTAAAAAACCACTGGTACCTAAGCAGTCAATAAGGCAAATATATCTGAACAAGAAGGAAAAATAGACGTTGTATTGTACAAATATGGTTGAATATTGATTGAAAAATAGCTACACTTATTTTAAGTAACTGTTTTGACAATCATCGAAAGCAGTGCAGTCTTGTCATCAGATACATCTATCTCACATTTTTCTCTTCAATCATTTGACAGGTGCTTCTTAGTCAACTTTAGGATAAATTATTTACTTTTCTCTTTTTACAAGCTTTTAGATTTTAGTTTCAACTTAGTTTTCAGTTCCGTTGTCTATGATCGAATCTTGCAAGTTAAATTTGAACCATTTCCCGATTTTAGATTGAGCTGCTTAAATTTGATGACAATGCAATATTATTATGACAAAGAGCTGATCTGATGGTGGAACTGGAAGGTAGCCATAGGAACTTTGTGATGAAACAACCAACCCCCATTGTGTTTGAGTTTCTTAGAATCGTCTCGATATGTGTAAGTTGGTCGTGGGAAGTAAAGCACAGTCAGCGACAATACTTTGTCTTCTTCTTCCTGCTTTTTCGCTACCCCGGCTTTTGCCACGGCCAGAGAGACTATAGGGCCCGCTTTGACAACTAGTCCCAAGATTTGGCGTAGGTGCTAGATTTTTACGAAAGCGACTGCCATTCGACCTTAAACCCAGAGGGTATACTAAGCCTTATTGGGATTAGTCCGGTTTCCTTCACCGAAAAGCAACTGGTAAATAATGTCAAATGATATTTCGTACATAGGTACGGTACATACGTTCTGAAAACTCATTGGTACGAGCTGACAGGATTTGAGCCCACGACCTTCGGAATGAAAGCCTTACCGGTGGGCCACCAACGCTCCTTCGGCGAAAAAAGCTTGTATGAAACATTCAATTTTTGAAAATAAAATGTTTTATGTTTGTTGTCTGTTTCATTTTATTTTTCTCAAACTTGCAATGAAATATTGACGTTACCTACTGACGTCATATTGATAATTATCAGGTCCGGAATGAATGTACTCCTGCAACCTTCATTTATTACCTAACAATATGTTATTACTAGGCTTAGGACTTTTCATAGCATATCGTGGTTCTAAAATCCTTGGAGCCGCTAGGTGAAAATTTTTCGAAGTCAAAGTCAAAGTATATTGTAATATTCTATTCACTTTCTATAATGACTATAATGATTTATATCTACTGTCACATCGTTACTGAGTTAATTTTAATCGACATAATTAATTTTAAAAATCGAACTTGATTTCATAAAAAGTGCATACAAATTTAGTTATATCAGAAACCATAAAAAACTAGACAATTAGGTTCAAGACAAACTAGAAAAAGCCTCCTAGATCGGAAATAGCGACGGAAATGGCGAAAGTATCATGTTGTTTTTCTCGAAAGATTCGAATCTTTCGTATAAATTACATGTAACTTCCGAACACTCAGCCGCATCAGTCGTGAGCTACGAACGTTTAAAAAAAGTGTTTTTTTTCGAGAATTTTGGAGATTCCATCTTTAACAGGAAGCTATGCACCTTCTTCTCCTTACTTTAGAGTTGAAATGAGATACTAGTCCGATCATAAGCCAAGAAGGTTTTTCGATTGGGTGTCTTGGAAAAAAATAGTGCAAGTTTGACTTTACGTTTACTCCTAAGCTATTCGGCTGAGTGGCATCAAGTAAATTTATATTGAAAGCTTGTTTTTTTTATCACGTAGAGTCAGCAACAGATATTGCTAAGCGGGTAGGGTGTTCAAAATGAACTTGACACGACCTTATTGCTAAGATTATAAAAGTGTGTTAATATCATTGTGAACACCCTACCCGCTAAGCAATATCTGCTGCTGACTGTACATCACACATCTGCAGGTAAAAGTTAGTGAGAATAAATTTTTGTTTTTTTTGTGACATCCTTTCAACTCACCAAAAAATAGTCCGGCCTTACCCGGGTGTACCTTATACGTAGTATAAACAGTATAATGAAATAGGTACCTATATAAGTTTACAGTGCATTTTATAATAGTAGGGGTTTACGTGTAAAATACTTTTTTTTTGCATTATTTTATTGAATTATGATACTCCGAATGTATTGGCTCTAGTACAAACACGTGACTTTTCATTTTGCTCAGACTAAATCTCAATGTCAGTTGACTAAACAGTTTAAATTATGATAAAATACTTATAAATTGAAATCATTAATCTATGCTCTATGTGATATCAACGTGAAGTGAAGTCTATTTACTTCAAAGGTAACGTCAGTTTTGTTTCTTGTTCGGAAGTTACATGTAATCTATACGAAAGATTCGAAACTTTCGAGAAAAACAACATGATACTTTCGCCATTTTCATCGCTATTTAACTTTTTCTAGTTTGTTTTGAACACTAATTGTCTAGTTTTTTATGGTTTCTGTTCTGATATAAGTAGGTAACTAATTTAGTATGTAATTTTTATGAAATCAAGTACGTTTTATAAAATTAATTACGTTCGATTAAAATTAATTCAGTAACGACATGAAAGTATGTATAAATCATTATATTTAATATTACAATATACTTTGACTTTGAAAATTTTACACATAGCGGCTCCAAGGATTTTAGAACCACGATATGCTATGAAAAGTCCTAAGCCTAGTTATTACAAATATAAGTCATATTTCAATATTCTAAAGAAATGTATCCATTTTGAATAGTTTGCCATAACCTGAGATAGATGTATGCAGTGACAAGTCTGCACTGCTTTCGTGAGTTGTCAGTCAGTCAGACGTCAAAGCAATCCTTGTCACATATGGATCAAATATTCTTTATAAGTTATAACCAGAGGGCCTATTGTGAACCACGAACGATGTTTTGCCTCTCTCTTTCGCACTTGCAATGTCAAACCTAAGTGTGACAAAGAGGCAAAACTTCGTGCGTAGCTCGCAATAAGCCCTCAGAGCCGCTACCGCGAAATCCGAAATCATCAAATCGAAAGAACTTGTCATGGTCACTCTTATTATACCCTAATTGAAGTGACAGAGAAAGTTCCTTTGCAGCTGTTCAGCGGTAGGTGCCGAAGCTAGCTAGGAAAATACGTTTGCCATTTGGATTGCAAAAACTGCATTCAACGAACTAATTAATTACAGAATGAAAAATTACAGTTTTGAAAGTTATTCACATAAAATGTTGGTGCTTAGTTACCATTGAAATAACAACTGCTAAGCAACGGGTGGCACCTTGGCTGCTGACGTATGTGATTGGCAGTGCGTGTAGATATTAATGACAACTGCTTAAATTTGAGTGCTTAGTTACCACTGACTTTGTAACCGTTAATGATATTGTGATTAAATAACCGTGTACGTGTTAAAGAAAAACTGGAATGTTAAGATATATGTGACGAACTGAAAGCGTATGTGAAAATGATAACTTAGATGTTCATATTTTTCTGACGATTTAAGTGTACATGACTTCTTGGACACCTTGCCCGTTCAGGTATATCTGCTGCTGACTGTATATCTCCTTGATAATGGGATAATTCTTTGAATATTTAAGTTATCCCGTTCAGGTTTTCTGGCCTATTACAGTGCAGTACATTCTAATTATAAGTATTTAGAGCATACTGAATAACGATTTTACACTACTAAAAAGCCAAAAATAAAATATTTTAATATAAAAATAAAACCGCCTTCAAAAATTCGCCCGAACTAAAAAGTAAAAAATAATTTTAGTTCCTACTTCTTAGGATTTCCTACCCAAATCTTTAAACCTTTTACCCTATTCATTGAAATAAAATATTATGGCTAGGTATCCTACAGATTTCTTAGAAGTCGGTGCCAAGCCAAATATGTTCACTTCGGGAGTATATGACTGTATTTGATAGAGCTTTGTAACTTACTGTCACTCTGGTTATGCTTTCATCAAAATGACTGAGGTACTTAGATCATTCTGTTGATAAAAACATAATCGAAGTGACAGTAAGGTACAAAGCTCTATCTAATATATACCTATAAACGTATTTGGCTTGGCACCGACTTCTAAGAAATCTGTAGGATACCTAGCCATAATATTTTATTTCAATGAATAGGGTAAAAGGTTTAAAGGTTTGGGTAGGAAATCCTAAGAAGTAGGAACTAAAATTATTTTTTACTTTTTAGTTCGGGCGAATTTTTGAAGGCGGTTTTATTTTTATTTTTCGTTAGAGAATACGAAGTTCGTACATTTAACGTCAAACTCTCGACGCAGTGTAGTTCCAGCTCACGCCGCATTCGTCGCCGAGCACTAGTGTCGTTTAACGTACATTAGTGAATACCATTTTTAGGCTCGACGCTGCCGCAGCGCTGACACAGCGCTGACAGCAAGGCGGTTTCCTTAGTGAATAACACTGGCAGTAGCGTAGGTATCGTAGTTTTCTCTTTCTGTTGCTCTTACTCAGGGCGTCAAAGACAGTTCGTTGCCTTTCGTTCATGATTCACGATTGAGCGTTAGTGATTGGCATTTTGGCTATGCACCCAGCTCGTCCGAGCGCTCGATCCTCGCGCCGCTGATGGCCACCGCGACGCACGTCAATCGAGCACACAATCCAATTTCACACGAATTACCCGCTTTCCGCCTGAAAAATTGATTGTGGATATGGGGGACTTCGTCTGTTTGCGGAAGATAAAAAAAATCTCTGCCACAGGTAATTAACGACCAAATAACAACATGACTTGTATCTCTCTTGTTATGGTAATATGTGTTTTTATTGTATAGCTTGCAGTCGCACTTGATTTGTCACGTACAAAAGCAGAAACATCGTCACTATCTTTAAAATAATCTTGTATCTTGTACTATTAACCAAAAGATAAATGTAATAATTGTGTCTGAGATTTACTGTGAAAGTAACACGTAAGGTAATTAATTAGGTACGTATAATTAGTCGTGGCGGGCGCGATTTTTTCAATGTAGGTATATATGTACAAAAGTAATATACATGCATGTGTGTACAATGTACATATGTATACGGTAGGTATATGTCTGTTTGCTTTATTAACCCCCCGCATACGAGGTGAACAATGTCTAAAATTATGACGTTGAAATGTTGAAATGTATGGAATTTGGGGTCTGGTATACCCCATCTCGTATGCCGAAGGTTAAATACAAAATAGGCTTCTATCAAGATCCTACAGCACAAGTTTTTAAGAACGTCGGTATTACGCACGCAAAATAAAAATCCCAAACACAAGTCAAAGCCAAGCGTGCATATTTCACAGCTTTCGTATTTCATGTGAGTTTGAATATTCGACTGCACATTAGATACCTAAAAATATGTGGAATTCTTTGACTTAAAGTCAGAGAAAACTGTTGCATTAAGAAACAAATAGGTACGTATTTTATTTTTAATGAACTGTATGAATACTTAAGCGAAAATTTAATTATTTACTTTAGCAGTAGGTAGTTAGGTACACAAATACCCGCATGTTCGTGACTTGTAGCCCGAGGGAAGAAGCAAATAAAGAGCCTTTTCAAACATCGCGGTGTGCCGCTAACGCTATGCAGTCGTTTAGAAGTAAAACAGATTGCGGCGTGTCCTAGCTCTTTGAATAAAACATTAATGTCATACCTTTCACACGGCAAACGACGCTGCCCTCGCAGTGTATTCTAAATTTACGGAACGGCTTTTTTCCATGACATAACTGATCTTCGGCTACAAAGAAATTTCGCATATTCAAGGGCCTATACTATGTGGTTGTTTTGATTGGAGGGCGAAGGCAACAACACTTCTACATGTGTTAAAACTGACAAGGTCTGATTTTATCAGGGTACGACATGAAAGAATGCCGTGACTACAAGTAGGTAAGGAGTAAACAAATATGAATATTGACGGCGAACACTCGAGCACTCTATATTTGAAAGGGCCAGGGAAAAGTATGTTGTCTACATTTGGTACTTAGCTGTCTACACAAATACAAACTTCTTTTACAGGAGAAAATTATTTACAACGAAAATATTTTGTACAGCAAGACTAAATCCAACAACATTAAAAACGAACTAAAACCAGGTAGCTAAAGAGGCCCTACTATTACTTACCCCTCGGTAAGCATCCTTATGCTGGCGGGATTTCCTTTCTTAGAAATTTCGATCCTTATCGTCTATTAAATTACATTGTAACCAGATCAGGAATTAGCAAATTCTATACAGTGTGTAAATCTAATACGGGTGATCAATTAAACCAGGCATGGGATTCATTAGTGTAATCATGGATTACAAGGTTTTTTTAAAGTTACTCTTAATTATAACCCCACAGATTTTTTTAAAGATTATTGGAGCAGCAATGTAGGTACGAACATTTGTTATTGTTGATATGGCAGTTGTCATCTGCTTTTGAAATTAGCTGTCAACGAGTGTTTAACTCGCGTATGTTGCTCTACATTGCGCGCCGAATTATTTTGTATAAAATTTTGTTGCTCTAATTTTAAGTAAAAGTTATTTGAATGTACTTATTATGTCGTAGGTAAACTAACACCCGTTAAGAGCTTGGCCCGTATTAGACTTACATCCTGTATAAGTATAATCATACGATTTATCTATCGCGACGATTAAGAAAACTGCTATCGTTAACCTTACATGTACGGGTACCCATACAAACCTGCCTAATAATTTTCTTCCGTAGGCATTTAAACGATTGTACGATATTTTGAATCGTAAAATGTATTACACTGACGTTCCCTTTTACGGTCCGCTATAAACATAATTAGTTTTGGGTTTAAAATAAAACCTTACCCACAAAAATATGCATTTAGAGCAGCCCGGCACCGGGAGCGGCCCTCGTATGAAGGGTCAATTAGCGTAGCATTTGTGTTAGCCTGTTTCCTCATATCGCGTAATGACCGGGCCAGGTGCTCCCTGGAGGTATACAAGTAAGGCTGCCGAGATTCTTTATTTAACTCGTTAGCTCTTGTTCGTTCAGAAAGTAAAAGCACGTGAGATGAATGGGTGTGCCTTGCAGCCACACGTCTTCACTTTCCGCACATACCTGTGCAATTCTCACGTCTTCGGCATTGATAAAAATTGGTAGGCTGGTAGAGTCTATGATACTGAGCAAGACCCACCACATTACCTAAAATATCCCAGGAAGTTTGTAACGGACTTTTCCTTTTTCGTTACCAGATTCCTATTCATTTTGGTAACAAAAAAGGAACGTTTCACACAAATATTTTGGGACGTTTTGGGAAATGTGGTGCATCTTGCTCATCATTGACTGTACCATCAGCTTACCAATTTTTTTCAATATCGAAGACGTGATCCAAAAGTACAGTGGACAGTTTATGAATGAATGAATTCATAAATTGTCCATGCAATTATGAACGCCACTGTACAAGGTTTTTGAGAAATGCTCACCCACTGATACCCTGACATGTGTGTTTTTTTTCACCTTTTTGTCTGTTGTGCTCCAAATACTTATTACAGATTAAGAGCTCTGGAGGGCATGAGTTGACAATGTCCTAATTATTTTGATTTGCAGCTCAATGGTATCGAAACTATTACGATTAGTATTTAGGTATGGCAGTCAGGACAAAAAAAAGCATGTCAAAACCGTTTTAATCTTGAAATAGTTGAAAAACATAATTTTACATGTGATCGGGTATAATAGCGCGTGTTGTAAGCCGCCGCTCGGCAGTTCAAGAACATAGTTACGTCGGTACGATAATACGTGCTTTAGTTCGAATACACAATTTAAATGCAAAATATTAATCGAATAACGGAGAGCACTTTTAGCCAAAGGAAGCATGATCATCATCATGGCAAATTTCGTTAGCATGTGACTATTTAGAAACTGTTAAATCTACCTCAAAAATATTGGTCAGCTAATGCTTGACATTCACTTTTGCTTGTAATTTACGTGCTTTTCCACTCACTTTCACGTTCATATCAAGTGTATAATATCAAGTGTATGTAGTAAGTTCATATAGTAAGTCAATATGACCACATTTATCTTTGAAAATTTTACTTTACCTTTTATCTAAACTGGCTTCATGTTTCGTCTTATAATCTTAGCTTTAGTCGTCTTTGATGTCCCTTTATAGAGTTTCAATTATTTGGCTTATTGAAAATCGTATCTGATAAAGGTGGCCGTAAAAGCCCTAGAATGGTTTCGAGCTCGGATTCCAAGATGGCCCACGTTATTGGAACGTGCAAAAATAGGAATTCTTCAGTAAATTGAAATCGAAATCAATATAGGGTAGACGAAACCCGGGTAATGTGTAAACAGGACGTGATTTGAGATGCTCGGCACGGGCGAATGGCATTGGTATTTCATACCCCCATACCTATTTAGCGTTTACCAATAAGTACCTATCGCTGGCTGTGTGGCTCAACCTCGTATAATGGCTTATGAGGTTGTGTCATAAAAATATAAGGTCCTAATTTATTAGTTGCAGATATTTTAACACATGATACATTACATTAAAATAATTAACTTCAAATATAAATGAAGAAATCTTTTCATGTAACTATTTTAGATTTAATTTTCCTTACAAAAAAAATATATAATTTCGTCTAAAAAAATCATCATGTGCATTATCATATGTCACAATAACACTGTCTGTCATGTCATCAAACGACACAATCCACGGGAAAATAACATGACATTGACATCAAGTATTTAATTATCGACGTGAAGTGGCCAGTTCCAGTTAAATGGTATGTAAAAGAGGTACTAATCTGTTCAATGAGTTTTCATTTAATAATTACATAAACAGGGTGTTTTTACGTAGCAAATTATTTTTTTTTCCGTTTTCTCCAAAAAACATCGTAAAAGCTATAATGTTTCACCGTTTAGTATACTCCAGAGACCGAGTACTATCAGCTGTAAAAATATCTGCATCTAATGAATTAGGACCTTATATATTTCTGTAAAAACTACATCCAGTATATGAACTACATACAGTTCATATACGAGGTTGAGTCATACACCCTGGACATATGATGAGGTTGAGTCACACAACCATAGCTATGTTTTGTGCTGTAACATCCTACATGGGCTAAAAGCTTCATTACTGAAAATGTGAAAACTATGGAGCTCCAATAAAGCTCTGTAATAGGGAAATCTAAAGTTTAGGGAAAAGTACAAAATAAACAAGGTATAGAGAAGAAAAAGAAAATATTTATTAAATTAAAATTTCTTATTAGTTTTACAATTAAATCTAAGGACTCTACAAGCTCTGTATCTCATTTGGTCTGGTTAGGACTTCATGAGATACACCGTCATGATTGCTAGGGCCAAATACCTAAGTCAGGAAAACATGACGGTACAAAAACCTGACGCCAAAGGTTAACCTGCACACACACACAAAAATAGAAATTAATATAATAAAATATTGATAATAGCATGATCATCTAGTGGTAAATTGGACAACATTATGATAAGTAATAACCCAAATCCTCTGAGGTATGAGAAATGTTACAAAGTCTATGTCCGAAATATGTTCCAACAAACAATAATATCAAAGCCATTTGACTATTCTACACAAGGAGTTAAATGTAAAGTAAATAGAAAGCTTGATTAGAATTCATGAACTAAAGACCTTAGACATTAGGACAAATATTTAAATGTTATAGAACACACTAAAATTGTCATATCTATCCTTAAATCTGCAGTGATTACTAGCTAGATGAAAATAATATTTTAAATGTCAAACATTGTCTCTACAAAGCTTAGATAACGCCTATAAAATGATCCAGATAAATAAAATAGATTACAATTTAGACTCGTATATGATACCCCATATATGTCAAGTGTAAATTTAGAATCTAACAGTAGAAAATTAAGTTAAGATTATGAAGAGTAATTTAAAAGAGATAAATTAATAAAGTTGTAAAAATTGGATTTAAATTTTATGCATAACCTTATGATAAACGCTTAAGACTAACTTATCAACTATAAACCACGCTTAGTCTTACATAATAGCTGCCTATGATCAGCTATAAGCCGCTCGTACGAGTATAATATATTAACCAAACGCACACGTAATTATGTTGGCCAATGTCTGAACGAGAGTCTCAGCGTGGACCGATTCTATACAATCCAGATTGGGTATTTAGAGTTGCAAACCGATGCAAAACCCTCGAGTATAACGATGGACTTGTATAGAATATCCGAACGCTAGGAATAGATCCGAAGATACAAATTCAGAGACTTGAGAATAAGAATATGACAATATGCCTCACAAGACGTTAAAGTGTAATATATATGTAAGCCGTATGATTAGATAAGTCCCATAGCGTTATGAGACAACCACTTTTATGTAATAGTATTCTATAAGAATACTCAGGAATATTATGTTTGATATAACATTATTATGTCTTCAGCAAGCCGAGGCAAAGCTGAATTGAACGCAGAAATAACGATGAATCAGTACCTTAATACTAAACCACTTAAAACTAACTTATAACTAAATGACGCTTATGTTTTATACTGTGTTGATGAACACACGCATGACAAGAGTAATGTCTGAACGAGTCTCAGCGTGGACCGATTCTATACTATCCATATTGGGTATTTAGAGTTGCAAACAGATGCAAAACCCTCAGATAAGTCAACAGACTAGCATTGAGAATATCCAAACGCTAGGAATAGATCCGAAGATACAAATTCCGAGACTAAAATAAGAATGTGATAATTTTGTAATAATAATACTCTTTCTAGAAGAGTCATATAGTAATCTGGAGTCAATTTGGGCATGACAATGACGATGATAATGGAATCAGTTAGTTGAGATAGCAAGAATACGTATATAATATATTGATTTGTGTATCTTTGGAACACTTAATAAAAGCAACGAATTATTGTTCAATATGAATTATACTTGTTTGCATGGCTACAAAGGTACCCCTTGTATATATTACCTCTTTGACATTTAGAGAAAGCAATTTAGAAACCGTAGTATTACATATGAAAGAACCAAGGTTGACCATAGTACTGGGAATTGCACATCAATGCACAGTATTATTCAAGCTCCATGGTAGCAAGCCCAGCCCGAAAGCATGAGACAACTAAGTCAATAGTCTGTAAGATCGTTGAGCTTCGCACTTGCAGCCTCGCCCATATAGTATAAAATTTAGATTGTATGTAAATATATAATTGGGGTCTTTAACCACAAATGTTAGCAAACAAGGGTACAGATGTCTTATCGTATGCTATTTGGACGTCTTGCCAGAATAGTTCTAGCCAAGCGGTCCATTTCGCGAGTGTAAATAAATTACAAGCCCAAGCGATTCACCCTTTTCAAAGATCACGCGAGGGCATCGATCAAAGACGAAGTTCTACCATGAAACTCGTGGTCCCCTAACAAATTAGGTGACTTATGAAAACCTCGATCCCGGACGTAAGCAGAGTTTAACTAAATTTAATATTAATATTTCCATAATAGTTACTAGAACCACATCTCTCAACTAAATGAATCACATTATCAAAGATACGTAAGCCCAATTCCATTAATTACAACTTTTTTGTTAAGCGCGGTCAATTCCAATTCAAAATAATAAATTTAATATTTTAATCAATTCTGTGAATTTAAACGTTCCGTTAAATGATGTAGGTAGTTCAAATTATGCTTTAGTTGACAGTAGGGTAATATATACTTAAATGTTTAGAATAAGTTTCTCGAACCACAATCGATTTGTTGCTAATATCAAAATCTGGATCATTTTACAATAGTCTCAAATCCATAACGCACGATATACAGTTGCGCGTAATATACAGTTAATAAACATTGTAATGAATCACGCATTCATAGTTTCTAATTTACTATTCATGGATCAACGATTACTACTTAATTACTTTAATTACTGCGTGATTCATTAGCAAAGAGCCGCGTCTGATAAATCAAGTAAGTGGATGCACTGATCATAGCCCAATATTTATAACATTAAATATAAGATATTAAATAGCAGTGCGTTGTCAATCTAGAACTTGTAAACAGCAATATAATTATGTATTATATTAGATTCTCAATCACGATTGACAACTAAAATATCAACTGCAGTTATATGTCGTACGGTAGATGTTAAATCTGTAATACCCTTAATTCTAAATGAAACGTATATCCGCTCGAATGGACGATAATAATGTATGGAATAACGGTGTAGACCCAACACGTAGCACACGAGCAGTGACGCCGAGATGCAGACGCTGTATATGGCACCCTTATGAATGGAGTAGCAGGGCCGACCCAACACGAAGCACGCGTGTAGCGGTGTCGTGATGTCGTCTGTACATGGCGCCCTCTCTCTCGTACGCACGAAACACCGGAAAGTAGAAAAGATCATGTTTATAAGAGGTATTCATAAGAAGTTAATAATTTTGATTGCGGATTATAATTGAACGGAATAATAGAAGAATACTAAAAGAGTAATTCAAATACTAAAACTAATCAAGCAATTATTGCCCATGAAATATTCTGTTTAATCGATAATTATTCCAATAAAGTATAAACTCTAAATAATTAACCAATAAATCATCAAATAGTGGTATTCAATTAAAATAGATCCTAGCCCGCTCTCCGTAACATTAATATAATATATTTAAGTTTAGAATTATTTTTCAATATGGCACACCCTTAATTTGGAGGGTAGATTTTCCTATCTATTAAATAAACCAGAAGCAACACACCAGTTCAACGGAGTCCTGTCAAGACAAAATGGCTGACGCCTTTGAGCATCACTTGCGACCGACGAAGTATTAGATGCTGATGTAACTGCAGGTACTAAGCAGTTCCCGTAGTGTCGACTCCGCATTTCCACACCCTTCATCCCTGGATGATATGGCCTCTCGCCGATGGACATGAACCGGAAATGAGAAATATTTATTTAGTTACCTACCAACATTTATACACTGTGCTATAATCTAATACGGAAAGCAGCCATCCTAACATCTTCGCTGCGGCAATTACCTTAGCTCACAACTAACCATACTTTGTAAGGGATCGAAAGTCCCTCAACCCCCAACCGCAGTGAACGTATTAAATATATATTATAGTGTGCTAAAATAATACCACAAGCTCACAGCGGAGTAGAATGGCACTGAATTCAAACCAAATTTAAGAGAAACACTATATTAATGAATCAAAGTATTTATAAAACACCATTATAAAACAGTTTATTTAATTATTCACTTTGTAAGTATCATATTTTAACACTGATGCAATAGGCTTAACTCGTAACTAACCACACCTTGTAAAAGGTTGAAAGACCCCTACCGCATTGAACGTGTTAACACGTGGCGCATCTATACAACCTACATGAACCAATGCTGCGCGCTCCACTGGTCTACTACTGTCGACCAAAGAATACGGCAACCTAATAATTAATACAGAAAATATTTAGATAAAACATGTTACGTTATTAAAATGTCACTCGATTATCTTCGTATTGCCGTTACGCTGAACATTATAAAGCAAGTTGAGTAAATTAAATCAACCGGACACACGCACGACCACAAGCAATGATTTATCATTATATTCCTGTCATAGATTGCAATTTAAGATCCAATCTGCATGAAAACCATCCAGACACGGGCCCTGTATCCAGACACCCCCACACAAGCCGGACCCCAACTACAAGCTAAAACTAATTCATTAAATTAATATTAAATAACTTACGTTCGCCCCTGTGTCGGTTTGCCGTAACTTATAGTAGTCACTAATCAACCAGTACGATTCTTTACCACTTAGTAATTCTATAAAGCATTGTCGAAAGTATGTCTGAATAATAACTATTCAATATTTAGACTATGAATAAACACGATTAGCACAATTGAACACGCATAATAGAAACTATATAATTGGGCACGCCCATCTGCAAAGAACAACGTATCCATTTAATTTTCAACAGAATCTGAATCTACCCACTTTCTAACATATAACATATCGCTGGAATCTCGTATGATTCGATGCACCTATTATTCTACAAATCACAAAGCAATTCCTATAAATATAAAGTATGCCAGAGGCGACGTACCATATCCATGTGGTGCATCCTTTGTGCGCCCAAATGCCGGGTGGTACCGCATTTCTATCTTCGAATCACGCCCAGGGATGGTGTTACTCGCCCTATGCCTCCGCTGCCGTAAAGCCTGCCTGCTATATCTGTGAACAATTTTTAAACACGATATGCCTTACGAACTAAACTCACTGACTTCCTTCCGACTCGACGCTCTGCCGACAAAAGCCTCGAATACCTCTTACACTCCCTTAAGTCAGATTCTCTCAACTCTCATTCTCAATCCCTCAATTGTTCGTTCATTCGACGTCTTCGAATCACCTCATACTGAACATCTTTTACCATTGGCTAACAACAACTAGCTCGAATCTGATTGGTTGAAATTCTACCCGCTCTGTTTAATTCCATAGTATCCTGAATGAAAACACTGACGTACAATTGTAGGTCACGTGGTACGCGGCGACGTCATGATATTTTAAATCGAACGCCTACAAAAAGAATTAAAGCAAAGAATTATCTTCAATTGATGTCGATACGTTACAATCGCCCTTAGTATATTTACGGAGTTTACCGGAGTAATAATACTAACAATAGAATAGACATCAAGAATAGATAATTAGAGCACTTAGATCATGACAAGAAAGTAACGAAACCACTCTTTGAAATAACTTTAAACAAATCGAGCCTCGATTATCCTGAATCACAAATAACTTGTAAAAGAAGAGAATATAAAAGACGTTTATATGATATTATCTTTAATTTTATGAAGTCAAGACAAAAATAAACTACGTTATTTTATTAATCAAGTTACTATTATCATACTGAATGCAACTTGCGAATCCACCTAAATGGACGGTTTCTAAAACAAAAAGAACTGGGCAAAGTAACGTATTACTTCTTGCAGAATATGGCTGGTTTCAACACGCTAACATTTTATATTTATGATCAAACTCCTTGTCATTAAACAAATATTAAATAACCGCGTAAATAACTACAATTAAGAACGTTAGAACTATAAAACACATCAAATGATGTTCCGAAATAACAGCAACAAGAACTATTAATGTTCTATTAATGTTAATGTTCTCAAAACTACAGTGACTTATCTACAACCAACACAACGAGAACTCGACAAACTAAAATGGATGGATGGAAATGGAATCAAACAATTAAATGTGTAGATTTTATCTCTAAAAAACCTTGGAGGTCAACTGTCTCAGAGTAACCCGACGTCCACCTTCGACAGCTTTAATGTAAGCTGGCGGAAAAAGAATTTCCATGTAATAAATGCTCAGGAAACTGATAAAACAATGTTTATAAACAATACATACAAACCACACGAAATCCCTACTGTAAAAGCATTTTGGACCATGTCATAACAACGAAGGGAATGAATTAATCGGATTGACTCAATTTGCTCATATCATTACCTGTTAAGAGTTTAGACTAACCATTTATATACCTAAGTATAAAACTGTAGAATGAAAAAATCTAAATTAAAAGCAAATGAAGGGTAAAGTAATAAACTAAAATGTACAAAGAAGTTCGTGATTCAAATTAAATTTCTAATTAGTTACCTGTATAATCTAATAATGGGCCTAACTAGATGCAGTATGAATTTAAAGATAAATATACCCAATCAACCTTTATTGGAATTAATAAAAAATAGGACTACGTGTAAGTTGAAACAAATATGTAGCATCAAACATCAAAATTCAATAGATTAATCATGATTCCAATGTAAAATTAACCCTTAAAGAACATGAAAGTTGATAATTATCTATCAATTTAACTTAAATAAGACAGTAATGCTTCCTACAAACGCGAAACTAATTGTGAATATTTATAGTATTGGCACTCATTCAATGAATCAATTAGAGACCCATTCCTACTAAAAGCAATATGTAATCATAACACATGGTTATCAGGGAACCTATTCAGGGAAATTATTCAACAATACCCTACTCAAACATATTAAACGGCACAAGAGTGATAATTTCAACCGCTAAATTTTTGAACATGTAACTCACGATATCTAAATATTACACAGGTGTATAAAAGCCACCCTGGTACCTGGTAGACCACTACAGAAACAACAAATAAATCATTAAGAGGAGCCAGTTATACTCACTTAACTCTTATTTCATAATTTCAAAGACAAAATATATTATTTTAGTTTAACTTGACTATTTGATAAGTAAATATTAAATTACCCCCAACGCCAATGCAAAGATACAATGAACACTATAACGATGCATATTTATTTAAAATAATTTAGTACTAGAATTTCATTCTCACTCCATTATTTATGTTAATTTTAAATACTTTACTTATTCCTAAGTGACACATAAATTAAATTTCTGGGAATAAATATCTATAACCTGAAGTCATAATGAATAAGCTTTCGCTACATAAGTAAATCCAAGTAATAGGAATTAAAATTAATCAGTCAATATAGTGGTTGTTTAAATAACACTTATTTCAAACATCACATCTGCAATTGCTAAATAGCAACTAAATAAACAATTTAAATTAATAATATTACCCGCTGCAATGTGTAATAATTTAATAAATTATCAGGCAGGATCCTGTTACTCTGAATATGAAAATAAGGCTTGTAGAACTCTTTGGATGAATTCTATAAAAACCTAAAAGTCTACCAGAAGCTTAAAACAAATTGGGAAAGTAAAAATCAACATAAGAAAAGTAAATTATCAAGTGTACAAATCAAAATTCTATGGTACCAACGATGCTGCGAAATAGAGGACTACCGACATTAAAAATTCGCTTCTTTAATTAAACGAATATTTACAAATTTTGTCTAAATCATGTACCTATACACCAAGGAATACTATTTATTCTACAATTGAGTTTTGACTATTTAACTCAACATCCTAAATCAATATTTGGTATAAAAATATTAAGTCTATAATAAATCGTAACTGATCATTCTTAAAAAGGAAATAATGAATTCACTTTCAACCTGAAATCAAACAAAAGAAATAACCGCAAAAAAAGAGAACATTTTTTTTTTTTTTTTTTTTAATAAAATAAAACATCACTAACAGGCCAATATAACAAGAATCGATTTTTTTTTCTTTAATGAAATTAAAGATTCATATTCACTTGAGTTTCCAAAGCAAGCCTAAAGTGTGGAAATAAGTTTGTGGCTATGAAGAATATACATGAGTTCCATTAAACACGCCCACATGACAAAGACATTTATGGCATACATTTCATTAAAGGATGGAATGAAATTTCTCGAAAGGATTAAACTATATAACTAATTCATGAAAAATATGAAAAATTGTACCTTTATTTAAAAAATCTGTTAATTATTAAAACTTCAAATTATGTAATATCCTTATCATATTTGAAACCCATGAACGGTATCAATTTTTGTAATAAATTAAATCTGGCTTTCCAAAATAAATCATCAATAAAATATGTTATCAATCAAGTTTATGTATTAGAAAGCACTGAAAATATTGTCTGAAGTAATTCTTTAAAAGTTTAAAACGCTAATTTCATATACTTCCACATAAATTTAAAGTCTGAACAACATGAATTACACAGGTATCCCATTAATGGTATGTGCCTATAAATCAGCGTAGAACATAATTCAAAATAAGATATTTTAAACTAAATGGATAATTACTGTAATAATACAAAATAAAAGTCAGATCGATATTAAGGAAAAGTCATAAAACTGAAAACTTAATTCTGAAAATAAACTAAATGGGGCAAATAAGACAGTTGTCACAAGAAAATTATAAGAACGCTAGCCAAAGAACCTAGATACCGTAACAGAACAAGATACAGAATATTTTAAGCTAAATGGATAATTACTGTAATAATACGAAATAAAAGGCAGATCGAAATTCAGGAAAGTCATAAAACTGAAAACTTAATTCTGAAATTAAACTAAATGGGGCAAATAAGACAGTTGTCACAAGAAAATTATAAGAACGCTAGCCAAAGAAACCTAGATACCCCTAACAGAACAAAATATAAAGATTTACTGGTGAAGTGTAATTAAATGATCGAAACATTTCTAAAATCGAAATAAAAAATAGACACGAAATTGAAGCCAGATTGAAGCAATCTAATGATGTCTACAATTTAATATACACACGCGAGACAGGGAACGAAAAACAAACATTACATTTAAATGGAAACATCATAAAAGTCATAAAATATAATAATTATTAGTAGTTTGCATAATGCAAAAACAGAACTTTATTGATATAATACGATTAAAAACGTGAATTTTACCCACACAGTTAGTTTTTCAACATACAATCATAAAAATGTAAAATAAAACTTACCAACAGAAATAAATACTTGTTGTATGAATACCTGCAACAATGCTTATTAAACGTATCTTTATTTTACTAAAATATTAACGAATACACAAATTAGATAAACTTTTAATAGATGACTGCATGTGTGCTTGTTGGAACAAGTACAGACAATGAACATTCCTCACTTTCAGACCTCAGACCATTTCACGAACATCAAATTGTGCCTAAATAGGCAAAATAATAAATAAATCAGATCCTGGTCAAGGTCACAACTAATTGTAACATCCTACATGGGCTAAAAGCTTCATTACTGAAAATGTGAAAACTATGGAGCTCCAATAAAGCTCTGTAATAGGGAAATCTAAAGTTTAGGGAAAAGTACAAAATAAACAAGGTATAGAGAAGAAAAAGAAAATATTTATTAAATTAAAATTTCTTATTAGTTTTACAATTAAATCTAAGGACTCTACAAGCTCTGTATCTCATTTGGTCTGGTTAGGACTTCATGAGATACACCGTCATGATTGCTAGGGCCAAATACCTAAGTCAGGAAAACATGACGGTACAAAAACCTGACGCCAAAGGTTAACCTGCACACACACACAAAAATAGAAATTAATATAATAAAATATTGATAATAGCATGATCATCTAGTGGTAAATTGGACAACATTATGATAAGTAATAACCCAAATCCTCTGAGGTATGAGAAATGTTACAAAGTCTATGTCCGAAATATGTTCCAACAAACAATAATATCAAAGCCATTTGACTATTCTACACAAGGAGTTAAATGTAAAGTAAATAGAAAGCTTGATTAGAATTCATGAACTAAAGACCTTAGACATTAGGACAAATATTTAAATGTTATAGAACACACTAAAATTGTCATATCTATCCTTAAATCTGCAGTGATTACTAGCTAGATGAAAATAATATTTTAAATGTCAAACATTGTCTCTACAAAGCTTAGATAACGCCTATAAAATGATCCAGATAAATAAAATAGATTACAATTTAGACTCGTATATGATACCCCATATATGTCAAGTGTAAATTTAGAATCTAACAGTAGAAAATTAAGTTAAGATTATGAAGAGTAATTTAAAAGAGATAAATTAATAAAGTTGTAAAAATTGGATTTAAATTTTATGCATAACCTTATGATAAACGCTTAAGACTAACTTATCAACTATAAACCACGCTTAGTCTTACATAATAGCTGCCTATGATCAGCTATAAGCCGCTCGTACGAGTATAATATATTAACCAAACGCACACGTAATTATGTTGGCCAATGTCTGAACGAGAGTCTCAGCGTGGACCGATTCTATACAATCCAGATTGGGTATTTAGAGTTGCAAACCGATGCAAAACCCTCGAGTATAACGATGGACTTGTATAGAATATCCGAACGCTAGGAATAGATCCGAAGATACAAATTCAGAGACTTGAGAATAAGAATATGACAATATGCCTCACAAGACGTTAAAGTGTAATATATATGTAAGCCGTATGATTAGATAAGTCCCATAGCGTTATGAGACAACCACTTTTATGTAATAGTATTCTATAAGAATACTCAGGAATATTATGTTTGATATAACATTATTATGTCTTCAGCAAGCCGAGGCAAAGCTGAATTGAACGCAGAAATAACGATGAATCAGTACCTTAATACTAAACCACTTAAAACTAACTTATAACTAAATGACGCTTATGTTTTATACTGTGTTGATGAACACACGCATGACAAGAGTAATGTCTGAACGAGTCTCAGCGTGGACCGATTCTATACTATCCATATTGGGTATTTAGAGTTGCAAACAGATGCAAAACCCTCAGATAAGTCAACAGACTAGCATTGAGAATATCCAAACGCTAGGAATAGATCCGAAGATACAAATCCGAGACTAAAATAAGAATGTGATAATTTTGTAATAATAATACTCTTTCTAGAAGAGTCATATAGTAATCTGGAGTCAATTTGGGCATGACAATGACGATGATAATGGAATCAGTTAGTTGAGATAGCAAGAATACGTATGTAATATATTGATTTGTGTATCTTTGGAACACTTAATAAAAGCAACG
Organism: Thaumatotibia leucotreta; assembly: GCA_025490895.1. Taxonomy (NCBI): domain Eukaryota; kingdom Metazoa; phylum Arthropoda; class Insecta; order Lepidoptera; family Tortricidae; genus Thaumatotibia; species Thaumatotibia leucotreta. The sequence continues at coordinate 24,641 of JALPQI010007428.1, forward strand.
AATTATTGTTCAATATGAATTATACTTGTTTGCATGGCTACAAAGGTACCCCTTGTATATATTACCTCTTTGACATTTAGAGAAAGCAATTTAGAAACCGTAGTATTACATATGAAAGAACCAAGGTTGACCATAGTACTGGGAATTGCACATCAATGCACAGTATTATTCAAGCTCCATGGTAGCAAGCCCAGCCCGAAAGCATGAGACAACTAAGTCAATAGTCTGTAAGATCGTTGAGCTTCGCACTTGCAGCCTCGCCCATATAGTATAAAATTTAGATTGTATGTAAATATATAATTGGGGTCTTTAACCACAAATGTTAGCAAACAAGGGTACAGATGTCTTATCGTATGCTATTTGGACGTCTTGCCAGAATAGTTCTAGCCAAGCGGTCCATTTCGCGAGTGTAAATAAATTACAAGCCCAAGCGATTCACCCTTTTCAAAGATCACGCGAGGGCATCGATCAAAGACGAAGTTCTACCATGAAACTCGTGGTCCCCTAACAAATTAGGTGACTTATGAAAACCTCGATCCCGGACGTAAGCAGAGTTTAACTAAATTTAATATTAATATTTCCATAATAGTTACTAGAACCACATCTCTCAACTAAATGAATCACATTATCAAAGATACGTAAGCCCAATTCCATTAATTACAACTTTATTGTTAAGCGCGGTCAATTCCAATTCAAAATAATAAATTTAATATTTTAATCAATTCTGTGAATTTAAACGTTCCGTTAAATGATGTAGGTAGTTCAAATTATGCTTTAGTTGACAGTAGGGTAATATATACTTAAATGTTTAGAATAAGTTTCTCGAACCACAATCGATTTGTTGCTAATATCAAAATCTGGATCATTTTACAATAGTCTCAAATCCATAACGCACGATATACAGTTGCGCGTAATATACAGTTAATAAACATTGTAATGAATCACGCATTCATAGTTTCTAATTTACTATTCATGGATCAACGATTACTACTTAATTACTTTAATTACTGCGTGATTCATTAGCAAAGAGCCGCGTCTGATAAATCAAGTAAGTGGATGCACTGATCATAGCCCAATATTTATAACATTAAATATAAGATATTAAATAGCAGTGCGTTGTCAATCTAGAACTTGTAAACAGCAATATAATTATGTATTATATTAGATTCTCAATCACGATTGACAACTAAAATATCAACTGCAGTTATATGTCGTACGGTAGATGTTAAATCTGTAATACCCTTAATTCTAAATGAAACGTATATCCGCTCGAATGGACGATAATAATGTATGGAATAACGGTGTAGACCCAACACGTAGCACACGAGCAGTGACGCCGAGATGCAGACGCTGTATATGGCACCCTTATGAATGGAGTAGCAGGGCCGACCCAACACGAAGCACGCGTGTAGCGGTGTCGTGATGTCGTCTGTACATGGCGCCCTCTCTCTCGTACGCACGAAACACCGGAAAGTAGAAAAGATCATGTTTATAAGAGGTATTCATAAGAAGTTAATAATTTTGATTGCGGATTATAATTGAACGGAATAATAGAAGAATACTAAAAGAGTAATTCAAATACTAAAACTAATCAAGCAATTATTGCCCATGAAATATTCTGTTTAATCGATAATTATTCCAATAAAGTATAAACTCTAAATAATTAACCAATAAATCATCAAATAGTGGTATTCAATTAAAATAGATCCTAGCCCGCTCTCCGTAACATTAATATAATATATTTAAGTTTAGAATTATTTTTCAATATGGCACACCCTTAATTTGGAGGGTAGATTTTCCTATCTATTAAATAAACCAGAAGCAACACACCAGTTCAACGGAGTCCTGTCAAGACAAAATGGCTGACGCCTTTGAGCATCACTTGCGACCGACGAAGTATTAGATGCTGATGTAACTGCAGGTACTAAGCAGTTCCCGTAGTGTCGACTCCGCATTTCCACACCCTTCATCCCTGGATGATATGGCCTCTCGCCGATGGACATGAACCGGAAATGAGAAATATTTATTTAGTTACCTACCAACATTTATACACTGTACAATATGATGAGAGCTATAATCTAATACGGAAAGCAGCCATCCTAACATCTTCGCTGCGGCAATTACCTTAGCTCACAACTAACCATACTTTGTAAGGGATCGAAAGTCCCTCAACCCCCAACCGCAGTGAACGTATTAAATATATATTATAGTGTGCTAAAATAATACCACAAGCTCACAGCGGAGTAGAATGGCACTGAATTCAAACCAAATTTAAGAGAAACACTATATTAATGAATCAAAGTATTTATAAAACACCATTATAAAACAGTTTATTTAATTATTCACTTTGTAAGTATCATATTTTAACACTGATGCAATAGGCTTAACTCGTAACTAACCACACCTTGTAAAAGGTTGAAAGACCCCTACCGCATTGAACGTGTTAACACGTGGCGCATCTATACAACCTACATGAACCAATGCTGCGCGCTCCACTGGTCTACTACTGTCGACCAAAGAATACGGCAACCTAATAATTAATACAGAAAATATTTAGATAAAACATGTTACGTTATTAAAATGTCACTCGATTATCTTCGTATTGCCGTTACGCTGAACATTATAAAGCAAGTTGAGTAAATTAAATCAACCGGACACACGCACGACCACAAGCAATGATTTATCATTATATTCCTGTCATAGATTGCAATTTAAGATCCAATCTGCATGAAAACCATCCAGACACGGGCCCTGTATCCAGACACCCCCACACAAGCCGGACCCCAACTACAAGCTAAAACTAATTCATTAAATTAATATTAAATAACTTACGTTCGCCCCTGTGTCGGTTTGCCGTAACTTATAGTAGTCACTAATCAACCAGTACGATTCTTTACCACTTAGTAATTCTATAAAGCATTGTCGAAAGTATGTCTGAATAATAACTATTCAATATTTAGACTATGAATAAACACGATTAGCACAATTGAACACGCATAATAGAAACTATATAATTGGGCACGCCCATCTGCAAAGAACAACGTATCCATTTAATTTTCAACAGAATCTGAATCTACCCACTTTCTAACATATAACATATCGCTGGAATCTCGTATGATTCGATGCACCTATTATTCTACAAATCACAAAGCAATTCCTATAAATATAAAGTATGCCAGAGGCGACGTACCATATCCATGTGGTGCATCCTTTGTGCGCCCAAATGCCGGGTGGTACCGCATTTCTATCTTCGAATCACGCCCAGGGATGGTGTTACTCGCCCTATGCCTCCGCTGCCGTAAAGCCTGCCTGCTATATCTGTGAACAATTTTTAAACACGATATGCCTTACGAACTAAACTCACTGACTTCCTTCCGACTCGACGCTCTGCCGACAAAAGCCTCGAATACCTCTTACACTCCCTTAAGTCAGATTCTCTCAACTCTCATTCTCAATCCCTCAATTGTTCGTTCATTCGACGTCTTCGAATCACCTCATACTGAACATCTTTTACCATTGGCTAACAACAACTAGCTCGAATCTGATTGGTTGAAATTCTACCCGCTCTGTTTAATTCCATAGTATCCTGAATGAAAACACTGACGTACAATTGTAGGTCACGTGGTACGCGGCGACGTCATGATATTTTAAATCGAACGCCTACAAAAAGAATTAAAGCAAAGAATTATCTTCAATTGATGTCGATACGTTACAGTGCTTACCTAAAATGTATTGTATTCTGGCCATTTTTTGCAACTCGAGATCAGGGTGCTTAGACAAGTTGCCAATCGCTAACGCTTAATCGTCAATCGTAAGCGAAAGGCAGCTAACTGTCTTTGTCGCACTAATATGAAAGAGTGACAGAGAGGGAAAACTACGATACGCTACTAAGCGCTAGCGATTGGCAACTTGGCTTGTATCTTCGTCAGGGGTACTCGCGGCCAAAACCCGACGTGTACCCGAGGGAACTCCTGACGAGGATCTTGTTAATGGGTCGAAACTTGTCGAGCAATCGTCAACTTACATTACAACCTGAGTGACCCGGATAGCGTGTTGGGAATGTCAAGACGATTCGACGACATAATGATTCGTGTACATCTTTTACATGCTGCAGTGCATCCAGTGCCATTTTTGCCACACTTTCAGGGTTATGTAATGTTATGATTTATGAATGGTCGTTTCAAATATAAAAATATGACATTATTTTTTAAGCGTATGAAATTAGCCAACGCCTCTCGTATCTATGTGAGATTGGGAGTGACTCGGTCTGACTTTGATATAAAATAAATAAATATCTTGGGACTTCCCACGTTAAGCTCAATTAAGGCTAGTGATGTGGGTACCAGGGGACGATATATATAATATGTATATATATATATAATAGATAATATATATACATACAGATACTTTAATACATAGACAGCCATGACCAAGGAACAAATATTTGTGATAAATAAATACCCAAATAATGCTCTCACCGGGATTCGGACCCGGAACCTCCAGCTTTCGTAGGCAGAGTCACTACCAATTAGGCAACGGAGGCTGACAAATGAAGGGTCCACGAAAAGAACATGTTTTTTTTGTCCTTCTAAAAGTCAGGGCAAATTTGCACCATAATCAAGGTTGATTTTCCTTCTGAAATTTGAATTGACTAAACATGTTATTTCCGTGGACACTTCAAATGCCCACGATCTCTGCAGTCTGCACATCCGTCCACGACATCGACTACGTCTATTGGTAAATGCTTTACAAATACACATTCAATATTTACAGTGAAAGGTTCCGTTCTGACTCAAAAATTTTTTTCGAAATTTTCTAAACCAGGCAACTTTTATTAATGTCCCATCCCAAGTAACCTGTTAAATTTAACGGAAATCAATAAAAACACGGTGTATAAGAATGTCAACGAGATGAAATAATTTGTTCGTGTTCTGTTTGTGCGGTCTTTGTTCAAATAAACTGCGGCTCGTTACGAGCAGTATATTGGCTCTCGTATTTCAGCGTATTGGCGTGGAAGTAATTGGCATATTATTGTGTTTCAATTTTAAAATGTTTGTTTTCAGTGTATTTACCGTAGTATTTTAATTAAGTATTATCAAGGTGCTTAAATACGAATGTAACATTTGAAAGATACTTCAAATCATCATCAACATCAGCCTATAATTATGGTCCACTGCTGGACGTAGGCATCTCCTATTAACTATGCGTAGAGATGCATTAGGAGGTAAATGCCCATAATCTCCACGCTGGGCAAGCGGATTGCCGATCGCAGTAATGTGTCCTCTATGATGACTTCAAGTATAAGTGGGTAAATTTGGTGATTATCACGCAAGTTTGATATTTTGACAAATATTGTTATTGCAGTACCAAAACATCGCAAACGTTTTAAATAATAAACATATAGAGTGCAGTACTTATATATTTCACAAAATCTGTGTCCAATTTTGAGTATGTTAAAATTGAATTCGAGTCTCATTATCAGGCGGACGGTCCTTTCCTATTTCACGCTAGATCCCACAACGAATAAGATTAATATCGAGTCTTAAAAGAGCTTAAGTGCACTTATAGTTCAAATGCATTAGAGCCGTGTGACTCGTGTGAGAACGGCGCGAAAAACAGCCGACAATCTACCGACGCGAGCGCGCAGCCTACTCCGTAAAACCGGTCGACTTAATTATTACTTTTCTGCCTCATATCATAGCTCTTTATTCGGACACAAGGAGTTCTTGTCCCTTGATGTTTTTAAATTTAGCAGCGAAAATAAATATGCTTTCAAGCAAGCTTATACCTAACGCTTGTGTAGAGACTCGAAAACTTAAACCAAAACATGTCCAGTAGGATAATTATTGTAAATACAATAACATTTGCTGGTAAGTAATTGAATTACTACTGAATTACTTTAAAGCATTTGTTTTATTATATGGCCAGTTTATAAATAAAATATAAAATGTAACATAAATATTATACACTTTAAATAAAGTACCTTATAAGTAAATATTCGAGTCGGCGAAAGTGGGACTTACCCAACCTTACATATTATTCTCTTTTTGGCATTATCATCAGTCACGCAATAACACGAGAAGTTAATAATGTCAAAGTTCAACGCTCAATAACTGTAGACAAACGTTCAATATTCAGAGCATTCGTAGCTAAATGGCCGGGCGCTGTACAAAATTGAGGACGAAGCAATAAAATAACAATGACAATTAAATTTGATTCCCTCTGAGAGGCGCCTGCCAATTCGACGGTTATCGTGATAGATGTCCCAAGTTGGGGCTAATAAGCTGCGATCAAAATGAACCCAACGGCCCGCTTTAGGCTCTGTCGGAATTACTTTCTAACTTGGCGATGAGTTTCCTACTAAATTCGTTATTTAACAACGCTTAACCATACATTGTCGTTGCTTTGGAGTAAATTATTTATCGGTTTCAGAGTTTACGGCAGTTGTTTATAACTTTTGATATAGCGTGACTTATCTTGTTATCTGCCGAGAATTTACTGGTGATTTTCCTTTGTTGTTGATGTTCATTGGATCCGTTATCCTATATTTTGTCCTTTCAAAGCATTTTTGTTTCCAAAGAGGATTCCGTATTCCAAAGTTTTGCTAGGAAGTAAGTATGAAACAATTCAAATACATATAAGGTACAGAAATTCCCCTCTAATTTTAACCTTTTCAACGCTCTTCCTGTAGTGTCTGATAATGTATATGCGGGCTACCTACACATCAATAGTATCAATACCTCCACTAATGAGTAATGAATAAATATAAACCTTATCTGTCAACAGAAAAATTGCTTTTTTAACCATCTATTCGAATACGCGTCTTTTGGTTTCCCTGCTAGGAGGGAGAAAGTGTCACTTTTCTGTTCAAAGACTTTACATTGCCAGCCTAAAAAATAGCAATGAAATATGAGAATAAATAGCACATACATAATCGTTTACGATTTCTTCAGAATGCATTATGTGTATAAATAATATCAAAAGGGATAAAAGGGCTGGCAGCTTCCTCGCTCAACGAATCAGCATAGCGATTCAGCGAGGGAATGCTGCCAGCGTTTTGGGCACTATGCCGAAGGGGGGAAATCTTTTTGATATTTAATTAAGTATTAGTTTTATATTTAGTTTAGTATGAAGTGTTTATTATTATTGATTTATTATTTCTTAGATTGTTTAAGGTTCTTATTTGAATATATAGCGTTTAATTTGTATAAATATTAAATATAATTATAATATTTTTCTCCTAGGTAGTGTGAAAAGCAACATGTGTCACACGGTATCAAAATTATTTTCATTTTGGCCGTTATTGGGATTCTTTTGTATGGGTTCATCGCTTTATCGCTTCAATGACCGCACTCGCCAAAATATATCATTTTGATCCTATGTGACACAAATATTACATTAGGGGGTTGTTGGCATTGATTGTAGACAAACAATTATCAAAAAGTTTGTACATTTGGATCAAGTCTTCGATATTGATAAAGATTGGTAGGTTTCTCGAGTCAACGATGTTAAGTACCATTGGCTAAGGTGGGTGCATACTATAGGGTGGTCCAAAAAAATTTTTTTTATACATTCCCGCTCCACAGGGCTTATTATTGTACTGTATATGTCCCCTAAAAGTAATGTATACCAATTTTCAGAGTAATCGAGCATAATTTAGAGGTCGCTCAAAATTCTTCAATTTGGCAGTACATAAATGTATGATATGATAATCTCCCTTATTTTTTTTTAAACTGGCGTGAGTTTCAATAGCTTTAACTATAGATTTTCAATAAGGCCCCCTCATTTAAGCGTATGCTGGTTCAATTTTAGAATTTTAGTGAAGTGTAAATTTTTGACTTATATGAGATCAGCGAAAGTTTAACCGTTTTGAGCGACCAGTAAATAATCAGCAAAATATCCCAAATTTGGTATATAGACTAATTTTATATAATAGAACAATTGAGGCCATGTGGAGGTAAGAATTCTAGAAAAAAATGTTTCTTCATACAGTCGTGGACCAGCCTAATGCATACACTACATTGCCCAAAATGTCCTAGAAAGTTTTTTTGGAAGTTTCCTTTTTTGTTACCAGTTTCCTATTAATTTTTGGTACCTATTCATACATTTTGGGAAATGTGGTGGATCTTGTTCAGCATCATTAACTCTACCAGCCTACTTATAAATTTTTAACAATATCTAAGACGTGATGCAAATTTTTAGAGAATGTCAATCGACAGTTCATGATAACTTTAGGAGCTGTTAGCGTAGGTAATCACAAGGAATTCGACAACTCATATATATTTCTATGGAATAAAAAATCAGATGCAATCGGATTCCAACTCTAATATAAATTTTCAAGAAGTACAACTTAACTGAGAAATACTAAGTTGCTTTGGTAATACAGTCGACCGGAGACAGTGACATATCCTTGATCTATTGAGCGTTTCCGGATGGTTTCCGGCGACTCGAGTTACGGCGAAGCCATTCTATTTTCGGAACACATAGAATTTAGTAGCAGAAACTTAAAGTTATTTAGGATTTTCCTTAGAAAATATGTCATAATATTTTCTTCATTTCCGCGAGGATTACACATGAAATAAAACTATGAAAACGGATAAACTCGCGTATATTAACTAATTTTAACTTCATTCCGACGTTTCGAACACTTTATAGGGTTCGTGGTCTGCGGATGACCACGCGGTGTTCGAAACATCGGAATGAAGTTAAAATTAGTTAGTATACACGAGTTTATCCGTTTTCATAGTTTTATTTCAAAATATGTCATGTTATACATCTACATAATGTTATAGTATTATAGATTTAGGCGGGTAACGCCTCCAGGGAAATGAGCCAAATGAGCAAACTTAAAAAAACACGTATTCCTAAAACAGATAAGTGACACTTTGTTCAGTCCTAACGGGTAAGAAACGCGTTATTTTGATCCCTCCTAGTTGGGAAGAAAAGGGAAAATGTGGTACGTAAGAAATCCCGTAATTTATTTAACAAACTGAGAAAAATACTAACCAAACTACTTCTGTCATTTCATCAGTAGCTAGTGTAGCTACACCTAACAAATTTGATTTTACAATCTACTACTTACTTTCTGTGTTTGATACCAGATATTACCTTAATAATTCTGTCGTCACTTTGGTGTGATTTAAATTTTACAAGCTACAAACGTTTTCTAAATGTCTAAGTTGCGATTCTGTATTACGTATTCTCTTAATTCTCGGTATCTCTGCCTGCACAGATAGACAGGGCCTATAGGAGTAGGTTCAGCGCATCTGTCAGCGGACGTAATGAATTGCCTTCATCGTGGATGCAAATCCAGTTATTTAACCAACTGGAATTCAATCCTGGTCTAGTCGGCAACGGGGCCCCGTTTGTGGGAGGAATTGTTATTTACTTCTTGCAATAATTTGTTGCCTTTATTAAAAAAAAATGAGAAATAAGAATTTAAATAAGTCACTGGATCTAGGTGGAAATAATTTAAGGAAAAAGGCTGTTTTCTGTTAACCAGAATCAAACTGAATAATGTGCCTTGGTAAGTACCTAACTACATGCATTGTGTGTTATCTAACTAATAAAACTTTACAGGCTATCATAATTTTAACCAAATAACAAATATAACTACAGACCCCTACTTAGTTCGTTGTGTTCTGTTCCTGTTGGTAAATATTTAGGGTCGCTTTTCATCTCAGAAACAACTGGGCATATCTAACAATGGGTAATTTTAGTAATAATTGTTTCATCCAATTTTACTCCGCGGGACAGGCGGCGTAGCCTAGTGCCAGCTAGCCAAAGCTGTATAAACTAGGTACCTGCGTAATTTGAAATCCGTCAGTAGGTAAACATTTTTTATTTATTTTATCCTGCCATATAAAACTGAATGTTTCTAAATGTTAGGTTACTTTAGAGATGTTTACGATTTTCTTTGTATATAAAACTTGTCCATAACACGGTTTTGTAATTTCTTCATCATTGAAAACGTATTGCGTTGCAGATCTGCCTGCAACGCAATACGTATACGATACGAGTGTGACGTCATGCCCGAAACGCCAGGACAATTAAGTTTACGTGATAAAGTCCTGTTTGACGTTAAAATATGAGTGATTCGATCACGATAAGTCACACAATAACAAACCGTGTGTAAGCTTGCTGTGTGGTGACGGCAATAACGGAATACATTTGTCATCACCAAAACTCTTCCTGTGGGTATCGTAAGAGTCAGCTAAGGGATTGAGGTGTCACTGACCATTTATATCGAAGATTGATGATAGGCAGCAGCATCAGAGTGGACACACTACTACGATCGCCAACCCGTTTGCCCTGCGTGGTGATTATGGGCATTTACCTTCTAATGCGTCCATATACATAGGCTTAGGAGAGACCGTTGTCAAGCAGTGGGCTAATACAGGCTGATGATGTATGTGTGATGTATAAGTCATATAAAATCCACATACAAAACACAGAAATTTACCGAGCTACATTCCCATCAGATTATTATGATGTTTCGTCGGACGCGTCCATGATATTGCAATGTCAGCACAACATAGTGTGAAAGCGCCCTTTATCTGCCAAAAGCTTATAGACGTGAGTCAGCACCAAAGTTGTGAAGATGGAGTCAGCGCTAATATGTATCGATTGGGAAAGCTAATGCCCACACAGCTCACCCTCGTCACACGTGGACTGTGTGCTGAGAGGCTGCGACACAAATTGACATTTTAAATGCCACTATTAGATAGTAAAGGTAAAGGTGTAGTTGGTATCAAGATAGAGAAATCGACAGCATCGAAATGTTTTTACGAAAAGTATTTTTTTTTTAATTTTTTAAAAATGAAAATTTTTGTACCATGACGGTAGCAAAGAAGTGTACGAGTCGCCTGATGGTAAGCAGTTACCGTTGAATATGGAAGTCTGCAGGGAAATCACACGTGCGTTAACGACCCTTTCAAAACCTATCAACTCCTTTTTGGGGAACCCCCTACTCAGACTATAATCCCGTGAGGAAATCCCGGGAGCGAGTTCACTCCACATCCTATAGCCGCATCGTTCGTTGCAATCCGGTGACGAGAAATATTTTTTATGTTTTCCAATTCATAGTTGCAATTATTTGTATCATGGAATTTGATATGTTTTATATGAATCCAAAATCCTCCAAAATAATAAAGAAAATAGCTATAGGTATGTACGTACAGCCATTGACATAAATATTTATACAGCCTTTAACTCATGTTTAGAGCGTAAGGTCTAAAATTGTATCTATTTTTATGCCCTTGGCTGTACACTCACATCACGACTAACCATGAGAAAACACTCATGTTTTGCTTCACTCATATGAAATGAAAATTATGAAAAATATCGACAGTAACGATTAAAGACATCAATGTTAGCTCCAAAGTCAAAGCCGTTATTTATGTATCGATTGGCAGAACTAATACTCACACAATAGACCCTTGTCACGCTCAGACAGTTAGAGTGGTTTCGCACTACGTCCGATCCGAACCCAAATTCGAATCCGTGAAAATATGGTCCGTAGTAGCCGTAGAACTATGTATTTCTATAGCAATTTAGGCGCTAGATCCGGCAAATATTCGATGACGGATGTCTACGACGGATTTAGTTCGCGAGTAAATATTGATGTGTTAATTTAATTGACTATAAGTAAATAGGACGTCCACCCACAAGATGGACAGACGACCTTATGAAGGTCGCCGGGACACGCTGGATGCAGGTCGCATCTAACCGGTACATGTGGAGGTCCAGAGGGGAGGCCTATGTTCAGCAGTGGACGTCTTATGGCTGAGATGATGATGATGATGATGATGATGAAATATGACGACGTATAAAAATTACTACTTAACAAAATACGATTGAGTATTAAAAAACCAATACTACAAAACCTTTACAAACAATAAAAAAAAAATGACTACAATTATTGTATAAAAATGTCTACACTCACAGAATGGAGGGAAGGAAGACAATTTGCGTATTTTTATACCCCAACATTTTTATATTCCGTCTAACATAAATACGAGAATGTTTATACTATGTCCCAATGTTATGGACAAAATTATACAAGTAGTCATTTTTACACATCGCCATATTTCCTTAGAGTCATTACACGCATAAATCTGCGTAAATTGCCATTGAAATCATTCTACGGCTACTAAGGACCATTATTTTCACGAGTTCGGATCGGACGTAGTGTAAAACCACTCTTAGACAGAAAACAGCGTCACAAATTGGCATCTTAAACGCCTCTATTAATAACGTTATTTACCATTCTCCTGGCGTCACAAAGTTACTTTGAAGTCTTTGAACTATGTATTTTAAGCGTTACGGCAAGTATAGTATAATGACGTAAAGGTCCTTTGCAAAAGGTAGAGAGGTAAGACATTGAATATCTTGTGCTGAAAGATGGAAACTGAAAATATGATGCACCTTCAGCCGAACCAAAAAGTTTATTATCTTATAATCTGATACAAATTAAAGGGTTAAATTAGCGTATTTTTGTAACTAATTACGCGTTGATACACCATTTCGTAGCTTAAAAAAATATTGATCAAATGAGAATCAATTCGAGCATTTTACCTCTTCTAAACGAAGGTACCTATCGCTTTCAATGCGATACTTAAATATTCATGACTTTTCTAACGCAAGGAAAAAATATGACTACCTAAACATCGCATTTTGTTTAGCTCTTGCATTTTAAACTACTTTTAATAAAGCATAAACGAAATTAATACTTCACTTTGCATTATTTATGTAAAAATATAGGTAGTAAAACTTAGGAGAAAATGAAATTAAAGTAAACGGATAAATAATAAAAAAATATCGCTATTTAAAAAGAAAGCCTTTCATATCCAGATACAAATATCAGTCGGCTTTAGAACGACCGGAAACAGAACTCGATTTATGCACAATGCCGAGATAGCCGGCTGTATCGGCCCAGAGACAATGGACCAGCCGTCCCAGGTATGGCTCTTGTGTACGAGTAGCCGAGGGTTCAGTGATTCATAGAGATACTTGTGAGCTTTCAAGCTGATGTCGCATCTTCCTCGTGTAATTTAACGTTAGTTTATAGCTCAGCAGCTATGTAGTACGTTTTTCCGTTTTAGTAAATATACAATAAAAAATAGAAATAAGTAGGTACATGTTATGATTCAATTATAAAGTTCAACAGCTTAGTGATTCAAGAAACAGTGTCAGTTGAGTAAATAGGTAACTACTCGTAATATATAATTAGTTGTCTGAAATTCAGTTGGGAATACATACAAATTATGCATAATAAAACAGTAGGTATACCTACATATATTTTGCCGTGTGCTACAGCAGTAAAAATACATTTGTCACCACCCTAACTCTTCACGCGGGTGTTGTAAGAGTCGACTAAGGGATTGAAGTGTCACTGACTATTCTGTGATTTGATTGATGACGAGTAGTCTTAGCGTCATCATGGTGGACACATTATTGCGATCGTCAATCCGCTTGCCCAGCGTGGCGTTTATTGGCATTTACCTCCTAATGCGTCAATACGCATAGTTATTAGGAGAGGCCTAAATCCAGCAGTGGACTGAGAAAGGCTGATGATGAATGATGATACATGCATAATAGCCTAAGCAACGAATAATGATTTTAAATCACTATAGGAGCTCTTTTCAACTTCGCATCGTGTTATTAATGAACAATGTGATATAATTCACTGTATTTTAAAGACAAACGGGTCTTAATCGCGTAAACTTACGTTTAATTATATCCTGACGTTTCGGGCATGACGTTACACCCGTGGTGGCAGTCTGCCTGCGATCACGGGTGTAACGTCATGCCCGAAACGTCAGAATATAATTGAACGTAAGTTTACGCGATTAAGACCCGTTTGTCTTTAAAATATGAGTGGTAATCGTGAAAGTTTAAATCTATATATAATTCACTGTCTTATTATGTACCTAAAGCTTGACCTGTTTCTAAAATAATCGTCAAACATTTAATCGAGTACTTCCCCTGTGTTGTTCTTTCATGGGTCGCAGGTGGAAGCTCCATAATATAACGATCATGGTAATTGATCGAAACATGTTGAGCGAAATTGCAAAATACGCACATAGCTCGTAAATATTTTAGTATGTTCGAGACTTTTGAGACTCACAGGCGGGGGTTTTCGGAGTGAATAACAAAGAATAATGTTTGTATTTGAGCCAATTTCCATTGTATTAAAGGCGTGTTTTTCGTTAAAAATGAGCACGAAGCAGACCGAATCGATCAGTACATGAGTAATTAGGTATATCGGAGCCAGTCTCGTCGTACATAATAGATGCCGAGACCTTAGTAACCGACCAGCCCGCACTTAACAAACGTTCTCCAAATGTCAAACGCGTGAAAAGGATGTAGGTCATATAGGTTTTACTTTATTGACGAAGATGGAAGTCTAATGAATGATTGAAAAAGTGTAAGGGGAATTCGTTCTATCTATAATTGATAAGGCTATAACAAATTGTATTTGAACGAGTCACTGTACTGAGGCTATTTGAATAACTATACATTATATACCTACATTATTCCGTGTATTTTTGTCGGTAACTTGTAAGAAGCATTCATTAGTGGCTTAGCGGGGCTAGTGGTATAGTGGTAAGACTACTAAGGGGTACGACTTTTAATTTTAATAGTTAGATATTATAGGTTCAACCCCTGGCTCGTATTACCTACTAATGAGCCTTTCGAAACAAATATTTTATGACCTAAAAACATTACCGATCTCTTTTCGGTGAAGGTAAATATCCTCTGTGGGTTGGAAAGTCAACTGGCAGTCACTTTTATAAGGACTACTTAGTCTCGACGCCAAATCTAATAAATATGAAACGAAGGAGAACTTATTGTATACATTTTATGTTACGCAAATATTAGTCGCCTACCTGGTTGCTACAGTTCAGCCTGTTCGAATTTAGAAATATTGATATGGTACGACATGTACTTATTTCACTCGCTCAACTAACCAAAACAAACATTTTGCTTATTATAATAGAACGCGGTATATGTTTACACATGTAGATAAATATACACTCTGTTGCACTTGTAAATTCGTAACTGATTGTGACAGAAAGGCAACAAGCAACACCCACGCAGAAAAAATACTCAGTTAAGTGTTGGACCTGTAACTTATAGGTCTGTTCACCAAAGCTTGAATGTAATGAATGAAATGAACGACATCTATCATTGTGTGTATGCGGCCCTGCTATACCAACTTGAATCTTTTGTCATTTTTACATCCACACACAGATATTTTCTGTCACTTATTCGATCCATTCGTGCCAGCTTTGGTGAATCGACCTATACGTAGGTAAATAAATTAGGTTTATTTCGAGGTAGGTATATTTTCCCCGATATATATCTACTATTCGTCCTGGAAAATCCCTATAGGTATAGCGATTATCGTCAAAATTGTTAGAGCCATTCCTGAAAACCCAAAATAT
Organism: Thaumatotibia leucotreta; assembly: GCA_025490895.1. Lineage (NCBI taxonomy): Eukaryota > Metazoa > Arthropoda > Insecta > Lepidoptera > Tortricidae > Thaumatotibia > Thaumatotibia leucotreta. The sequence continues at coordinate 40,090 of JALPQI010007428.1, forward strand.
ATACATATACCTCCTTAGATATTATATAAAAGAAACAATATATGTATAGGTTAGAGTAAGTCAATATATTCAATATACTCTATGAGTAATTCTACTTACCCCATGAATTACTACTAGTAGTTGGCAAACTGAAATAGTAATTAAACTAGATAACGATAACTGACAATACTAAATTAAAACTTAGCCGTAAAAAACTATAAGACTCTTAAATAAATTCGTCGTTAGCTTGAAAATCAAACCTTAATTTGAAAAGGTGAGGAATGTCATGAATAATAATATCGGAACGACCATACCTTTTAGTGAATCCCAGAATCATTTTGTTTGTACGATAATGTCAGCCTTTAAAGACGTGAATTCAAGGATTAAATTCCATGCGGAAGAGTTCTCCCAAAACTATGAACGGGTTCGAATGGGTTTTTGCACAACTTCTATCAAGCGACCCTAGTATTTCTTAAAGTCTTTGTTACCGTATAATTCCGTTAAAAGTCCAATTAGTTGCCTTTTGTACCTATAGTAGATAAGACGATCTTACACGATGTTCAATTTATTTTATTCAATTTTGGGATTAGTTAGCTGAGCAGATCTCGGATGTTTAAGAAGCGATTATGTCTACCGCCGCGGCCGAAAATGCTACTATTACCTACTACTGCTAATACTACTGTTAAATATTATGTTCTCATTCAATTGAATTATTAATAATGCCCAAACTGTAATTCAATCACAATCATGTATATTTATGAATAAAAATACTATGACTCATTAACTAACTACATGGTATAAGTAACTACTAGGTAGTATCTCTCTATTTGATGGTACCCAAAAATCGATGTTTTCAAGGTAGTAACTGAAGTTCAAATACCGCGTCCTGAATAAAATATTTGTTATTTCGTGAAAATCGGTTGTTAAATGTAGATATTTTCCGAAGAATTATTAATAATACACGATTCGCTCCGCTCGCCCAGTTGGAACCTATTAGTAAAAGTTCTCGTGGATTTTGTGGAAAAACACATTAGTCTGCGACTGGGTCCGGGAGGATTTATCGCGGGGGCGTGGGCGGCACGCTGTGGATAATTAAGTAAGCTGATCCGTTTCCCGCGATGCCTCTGCGACCCGCGGCACATATAGCACGGGACAGAAAACAATTTGAGTCCGAGGATAATTATGTGGCTGTCATACTATTTTAATTCAACGCAACGGAGAGTTGTCGAGTTTGCGGACGATTGTGGTAGACACACGTCTTTGAGTGGCTTAAGGTTGTAGTAACTTCTAAACATTAAGTACAGATGTCGCTAGTGATTAGCTTCACAATACTATTGACTAAATTCGCTGTGATCGACGGAAGGTAGTCTGGTGTAATTGGAAGCACATTGGACCGGCAATCCAGAGGAAGTGGGTTCGTCCCGTGACAACCAGAGTCTATCGCAGTTGATTTTTTCTATGGTAAGCACATCTGTTACGACATTGTGGTAATATACTATTTTATGTTTATCAATTCCATGAACGATCTTCGTGACTCTTACAGAAAATACATTAGCTTTGACCCATATCGGTGACTGAATATGTTTCAAAATGAGGTGGGAAATATGCTTTTTCACTTCTCATGCTCTTAAAATGTTATTTTAGTCCCTGCATATCGGGACTAAAACTCTTTATTAATCTCTAGGGACTAAAGTAAATTTTTTTTAATTGACGTTGGAAACCCGTAAACAGCCACACTCACGGTGTTCAAGAATAAAGGATAGTCGCCATTTTCAGTGCTTGTGTATGGACCACTTTTGTGCATGCCGTGGATACAACCTCTAAACTTTTTTTTAATTGACTTTGGAAACCCCTAAACAGCCATTTCTAGTGTTTATGATTTTTGAACGAACGGTTATTGACATTGAAAATAACCTCAAAATGTCAATCGTGAAAAAATATTAAGGAGAATCGATTTATTTTCTTGATATACATGTATATTTAATACTTGTTTAATATATGATTAAGATTGAATCCAATTTATTTCTTATTTTTTAATAACCAATTAGCTTCAAAATAGTTATGTAGTTAGCTCCAATTCGTTGGCTAAATATGCAAGTATTTAAAGCGTCATATTTCGAAAAATTTCGAATTTGATTGCTTATTTTTTGTGTTTTTGTCCATAAGTAATATTGTTCAAATCGTAGTTATATAATTTACGATGTCTCGTCATGCGATGAAGAAGTATTAACGCCTTACTCCAGAATGAAGAAGAATGCAAAAGAGGTGGTGCAAAATCTTTTGCCGCCGAAATCTAGTGAAATATATTCAAAAGCGTATCAAACTTTTATGGATTGGAAAACTGGAAAGCAAATTAGGTAGGTACCAACATCATTTATGGAAGGCGTATTTCTGACATAATTATTTTGATGAAAAATCTAAGAAGCTTAAAACCATACTCCAACTAAACCATATCTATAACTTGAAAAAGTTTGCGAATTTATAGTAAAGTGGCCATGTTCCGGAGAAATCGGAAGTTTTGACATCGCAGAACATATAATTTTTTTGTTTCTTATTTGTTCTTTCTGTTAATTAATACTGAGATTATGTAGAACGTAGCTTTTTTCCTCGCATTCTAAGTGAAAAGTAGAGTGTTTAATTCGGGACTAAACAGCCATAATGACACTCGAACTACATCCACCCTCGCTACGCTCGGGTGGATAAATATCTCGTGTCATAATGGCCTGTTTTAGTCCCTCGTTGAACAATCTACTATTATTTCCTCTTCAGTGTAGTTTATAGATACGCCACTGTTATGGTGATCCCACATTATTTATGTTACATAACGATATAAAACATAAAAATCATACAGTAGAATTGAGAATCTCCTCCTTTTTTGGAAGTCGCTTAGAATGTAACAATGACAATAATTATTATATGTACATGTGTAGAGCATAAGCCTTTTCCCTTCGTTTTTACAAGGAAATATACGAATTCATAATTATTTAATCCATTGCTCTAAAGTTAATTGTGATTGAGACAGAAAGATTACTTCGTAACGTTTCCTTCGAATACGATGGGAAAGGATTATTCACTAGATCTGTAGAATACTAGGATGTCAAAGTATAACATTTTGTGATTCGAATAGGTACGATCATACAGGATGGATAGATGTTTTAATACACAATGTACCTACTACCTAAAAATTCAATACCAGTTTCTTTCTACACCATGACTGTGCTTAGAAATGCATGTCTTTGAAACCAAAGCCATAACATAATAATACAGCATGCAAATATTAACATATTTGATAAATTAAACCAGATATAGGATTCATGATAGTATCCATTAATAAAGATATTGCTTTAAGTTACCTACTCGTTGGACCCACAATTAATTATAGAAGATTCACGGAGAAGGAATGTACCTAACTCTAAATATTGTTATGTATGACAGTTATGATGCCACGCGTCACGCGATATCAGTTTTTGAAATTACCTGTCAACGTGATTTACATTATTGACTGGCAGAGTTGGGCAAAAAGTAATATGATTACTCCTTCCGATTACTTTTGTATGTGTTCTTTGTAATATTTATTAATTAATTTATAAAAGTAATCATATTACATTTTGCCCAACTCTGTTGACTGGTGAGCGGGAAGAATTATTTTCTATGGATAACTTTTTAAAATACAAGTTATCTAAATGTATGTATAATTGTTACTTATGTAATTTACCAACCCCCTTTCGACCGTATTAAATTTACACCCTGTATTTTCGTGATATGTCTTTGATATTATTGCTTTGTCTGTCTGTAGAGGCGAGTAGGTACGAGTATGCAGACAATATAGAGACGCGTTCTAATAAGCAGTCACATCCCGTCCTCAGTAAGTCGACGCCAAACTGTGCTAGTTCGAGGTCGGGATGCAACAGGATGCCGTAGTTCGAGATAAAAGGCTATTTACAAACTTCTGCGAATGGCGGATGCTGTGTTTGCATTGATTCCTATTAGCTTGAATAGATTTCCAGGAAAAATATGTTAGAGCACAAAAGTAGTGGAATTTCAGCGGAAAACTTTATATATAGCGGATTTTTTATTGTTATCAGTAAACACGCCCCTGTTAACAACCGCTGCAAGTTTCGCTCTGTTAAACTACTCATGCATATACAATATCTATTGTTATTTCCGACATAATTAACAGTCAATTGTTTCCCCGACTGCATTTGTTTTACAATGGGCAGTGCGGCCCGCCATATTGCCATTTGATTTTAAGCCTGCATTGAATGTAACGATGCGGTGTAGTATTTTCATACTAAACCGCACACAACTATGTTTGGTTGTGTAATATGCACAATCAAAGTAGAGAAGTCGAGCACGAAACATTTTGTAAAAAATCTAATAATGATAATGGTTGATCCAATCACGACTTATTAGACTTGTATCAATTAATATCACCGACGTGCTAATATATTAACTACTCATGGAAATTTTTACTTGGCATCGGAGTTACATTATACTCTGTTTGGTTTGGTGTTTAAAAAAAGGTAAACAATCTTGCAGTATCTTTTTATTGAAAACTACGAGTATAAAATAAGTTTAGCAAATATACATAATATAACAAGGAAATACAGTGATTTACATTGTTTTTGATTCATTAAGTACCTAGTTTGGATTTTTATATGCATTTTTCAATAAAAAGATACTGCAAGATTGTTTACCGTTTTTTTAAACACCAAACGAAACATAGTATAGTTTTTAGATTAAAAGGGGTGTATATAGGAGAGTAAAGTAAAAACCAATTATTATAAGAAATAGCACGTTTATTATGGAAGTTATGGCACTTCGTTACACTTATATAAACCTTACACGTAGTGACAGGCTAAGAAGACTTATAAATAAAAATAAAGACAGCACAATACAACACTAAATACGTACGTATATTATTTATGAAGGTACATGTGATCTCAAATAGTGCGAGAATAAAGTTCAATGCCCTTTTCAGTGCCTAGTTTTCAGCGCTTAGACTGATAACGTTGTTTTAGTAGCTGATTGTTGAGATTCTTTGATTAATGATCATGCTTTTATATTTTTTCATATTGAAATGACATCCATTTCACATTTACAGAAAACGGCAAAAGCCAAATGGGTAGCTGGTAATATAAATATAAACTACTGTAAGTACCTAGAAGAGCCGCCCAAGCGACATTTCGACGTCGTCGACGCACGAAGTGAGTTTAAACTTAAAATAAAACAATAGGTCCCAATTGCATAATCTCGGGTTAAGCTACTAAAACGGGGGTTAAATGCTTTTATTGACACTATACTGTTCCTCGGACCTTGGCTTGACCCGAGATTGTAAAAGGACTAAGTCCAACAAATGTACCTATCCGCATACACACACTGTAAAAAAGCAAATAAAACTGTATTCAGAGTGTTTATTTCGCAGAATTTACAGTATCCCATGATTTATTTATGCAACAGATTTTTGTAGTTCTTGTAATACGTGTAAAATATTTAGTTTGTTTAATCTGATTATCGGTAATTATGAATAATAATAATTTTTATTTCATTAGCTGGGTAAGTGCGTGCAATCTAGTTATCTTTCTTTGTCAGCATTATGAACCCTTGGCCACGTGAACAACGAGCTTTTGCTATCAAAACTTTCTTAGAATCAGGAAAATCGCTTGAAACTCAAAGACAATTTGTTTCATGTACGAAAAATTAGTTCTACTTCCTTTCTACTTAAGGTTATGATTTAAGAAACTGGACCCACGGCTTACAAAAGTGAACCATGAATTGCCTACAGCTACCGAAGAAAATCTTAAAATTATCACAGAGGCCGTGAATTGTAAAGGCCCGTTAAGAAATATTTGAGGTGTTTTTATAGGGCATAAGAGAAAGCTAACACAAGACCAGTTTTAGAATAATTTGTGCTGTAGTTTCATAAATACCACAAACAAGGTGTCATTATCATCTATATTTTAATGACAAACGTACGCGATTAAAATCCGTTTGTCGTTAAAATATGAACCAGCTGTTAGTTTAAAGATACCTAATTTTAAGCAAGTTAGCAGCTCCTTAGTATCAATAGGCAGTCGAAACATTAAGTACTATAGAAACTAGCCTAACCAAGGTTCCGGACTGCGCGGTCAACCGCGGCACAAGCGTCACAGCAATACTTTCTGAACTGAGGAAGGATGCAGTTCCTACGGAGTTGTTCGGAGGGGAACAGCTCGCAGTATTTCAGGGTGTCTCCGGGGCAGGGTGCGGGGCGGGGCGCGGGGCAGCAATTTTAAGTAAGTTAGCAGCTCCTTAGTATCAATAGGCAGTCAAAACATTAAGTACTATAGAAACTAGCCTAACCAAGGTTCCGGACTGCTCGGTCAACCGCGGCACAAGCGTTACAGCAATACTTTCTGAACTGAGGAAGGATGCAGTTTCTACGGAGTTGTTCGGAGGGAAACAGCTCGCAGTATTTGAGGGTGTCTCCGGGGCAGGGTGCGGGGCGGGGCGCGGGGCAGCGGCGCAGGCGGCAGCGGCGGCGGCGCTCGCGCGGCCGCGCTCCGCACAGGAACTCGTGCTCGGCAGGACAAACCAATGGCCGCCTTGAGACGCCGCGACCGCACGTTGTTGAGCACTAGGAGATGAATTATGATAAATAACTGACTCAAGGTTTGGTTGATTTGTTACATTAATTATTGATCGTTGAGAGATAGTCATCACATTGGCTGACGAACACAATGTGTCAAAACTAATTTGTCAGCATAAAACCGCGCACAGAGAGGTCAATCGTACCCGCCGTCTTTTCATATTGGAAAGTTGGTTTTCCAGTAAGCTTATGATATCGTTTGTCATCGTTGCTGTCACCTTTTAACAAGTATGCAAGTACGAGGGTGACGCGTAGCAAGTAAATCGGTAAAATCGCGACCATCATTATCTACCTGTACCTGACCCTAAATAAGTTAAATATCAGAATTTAGTTGATAGGTCATTCTCCGAAAGTTTGCCTGCGGTCTAATTGCCGGGTCCCATAACAAATGTATGCAAAGGGACGTGGTAATTAAAGCCAACCGCAGGCAAACTTTCAAGGAATGACCCTTATAACAGAAGTTCAAATGATCTAGAAAGCAAATGAAAGAAAGAAAAGGGTGTATTAATGTTACCGGTGTCCAGGGCATCTCCTGCCAGTACACGGGGCACGGTATGCGGTTGCAGGGCTGCTGCTGATCAGGTCGCGGCTCCGAACACAGTGCTGGTGATACCATCGCTCGTATCAGGTCATTGTGGTTTGTGGAGCTGTGGAAATAGGGACGATTTTGAGGGTAGTTATACCTTAAGCCACTCTCACCATATTACTTCATCCTAGCAAATAAATTGTGAACCAAAAATATACTTGTTAATAAGTTGACACTTGACAGTACAGTTACCTATTTGATTGGAAGAATGAATGTGGTCCAACTTTTGATAAATTTCTTATTTTGTGTTCCAAGTCTTTGAAAGAACTACCCTTTTTTTCCTACACATAATAATCCTGTTTTTTTTGGACGAAGACATGGCAGTTTTCATTAGTACCTACAAAACATGAATAATGAGGGGGAAACTGAATTTATTAATAAATAAGGAGTGTAACAAAAAGTAAAACTATATAAATTAAAATGTTAATGTTGATGTTGCCGGGTTATTGGAATAACTACTCCGTCATGAAAGCCAAATAATTGTTTTATGGATCGAAATTTGTGCCGCGTGCCGGGTATGCACATACTTGTGGCACGAATTATGGAAATGATGACAGGTAGAGGATTTTGTTTTAGTTTTCATGAAAAATAAATAATAATTTATTTGCAAGCCGAAGTCAATGCATTTTATTCAATGACGAATTCAGTTTCCCACAATCTATTTATTGGTAGGTATCTATGTTTAGAATTATAGGTACGCATGTGTATATGTAGGTACAGATTTCCATTTAGGGACTTTTTATGTTTCAATTTGACGACGAAAAAGAGTGTTTCTCCGCGGCAGTAAAACGTGCTCTTAACACGGACTCTTACTTGGCTACTTACGTACGCCTGACTGAAAGCTCTTGAGCAAGTAAATACGTTTTATGCGGCGAACTGAAGATTGTTGATATCTTTTAATTAGTTTATGGTGTGTTTTCATCTAATTGTAAGGTACGCGGTATCTAAATCAAAAACTCATTTTATTTATCAACATCTAGCGAAGGCTATAGTTATTAGCTCGATCTGAGCTAAGGTATAAAGACTGATATCCGTTCCTCCTGTCCGTATAGATATATTTACTTACGAGTAGCCACTGAACAAACGAGTAAAGCTGATAAAATTTACGATTTAAAACCTATTAAAAAAATACTGAACGCGGGTTTCGAACATCTTCGGCTCTGGAAATTATATTTAACCAAATTATTTGATTAGTTCCACAAATAATATAGTAATACAGGTAATAGTAATTACTTCAAAGTAACGGGCACACAGAAGAGCTGTCGGTCTTGAAGTCCAGAGTTGCCGCATGACGCACTGCAAGACTCCCACTCGTCTGCCGTCCATCGAAATTCACATCTGAAAATAATGTCGTTCAATAAACCACTCGGTTATAAACTTATGAATCAGTATACTTCGGTCAAGCACGTCTTTTATGTCACTCGTTGTCATTGTTACGTTCTCCTTGGTCACCCTTAAAATCACAGTTTAATAACATTAAAATGTACAAAACTTTGATTTTATTGACAGTTACGTGGCGTTTCCATGGTGGGTCACCCACTAAATCATGTCAGTAGAGCACACAGCATACTTTCTTCTAGCACACTGTGTCGCTGTTGTCCCCTGACGTGACAGAATAACAAAAAAAAACGTGACTGACCCATTTACAGGATGAATCCGTAAACCTCTCCAACGACGTGCAACAAGGGTGGTACGTATCTATCGTGAAATTTAAGTAGTACTGAGTAGGCCTTAGCACATAAATAAGTAATGACTGGACCAACAAACGCAAGGAATTCGGAACAACATAAGTTCTCAAGGAGTGGCCGTGATAAGTTTTATGCAAGTTCCGTGCAAACCTAAACAAACACCAATCTAATTCCGGTAGGTAAATACGCCTCGGGCTAAAATAGCGCGACTACAAAGCAATGTCGTCTCTGCTCGGACTCTCTACCTTTGAGAGGGTTACATTAGTACTATTTCTATCGCCTATTAAGTGTGGTATCTCAGACAAACCAGGATCTCTATTTTTCGAGAATATGTTAGAATAATTTAATATCGTCCGTAACATTTTTAATATTTCGGAGTGATGCGTCAATCAACAAATGAAAAGTTCATACAAATGTAAAAACTTTGGCTACTTCTAAATACCCCATAGCACTTTACAAGTATATGTTCACCAGATAAAGCCCGGCAAGTCTTTGGCAAGCAAATTGAATAACAGACCAGGACTTTTAACGAACCGTAGCAGGCGCCTAGGCGCTACCGTCAGAATTGCCTCACTGGCTTTATTAAATCCGCTTCAGTTCACATAAAGCGTTTGAAAGCGTTTTTGCTAACTTGACAATTTTGTAGTAATGAGAACGAAATGAGACGGACGATAAATGATCTACTAAATATTCGTTATAAGTACCTATCTATCTTTCATTTTTACTTGGTAGGTACTTTAGAAGATTGAGTAAGCTGAACATGGCTCTATTTTGCCAGCTCTTGGTTCTAATATTTTACCCAGTAGTATACCTCGTTCAAGTTCGAGCCCTGTTAAGTAGATAAGTAGTATACATATCTATGTATCTACAATTATACAGTTGTTCATGACACTAGACAAAGTAATTTTAGTTTTACGGGGAAAGCGCTATGGAGGGGACAAATTCAATTGACCGCGTTAGGAACCAAGTAGTAGATTTATAATATATTTTATGCATTCTGGCAACACTAATCCATGATGGCGATTGACGCGGTCAATTGAATTTGCCCCTTTCATAGCACTTTCGCACTATATCGTTTTGAGATGAGCGTAGGTTAGGTCAACTTAGGTATAATGGTCTTTGGCAATGACATTAAATAATAAATGGACGCACAGAGCCAAACAAAAAAACCAAGAAAAGTGGCACTAAAAGTCATTTCTATCATGTTTCAGTTGAAGCTAATAACGCTCACTTACAATAAACTATAATAAAAAAAACTTTGTGAAGTGACCAATAAGTGTCAAATTTGCGAACAACACCGCAAAATAGTAGAAACTTTTTATGTTTAAGGAATAATGATGCTATACCGTAAGGTGACCAAATGTCAACTGTCAGAACTGAATAGCGGAGCAAAAGGACCGCAATATTTACTTCTGCAGCCCATTTTGTGGGGCCATTTTTTTGAGCTGTTTGGGGATCCACTTATATATTCTAAATCAATGGTCTTTGGTGAGATTTACCGGTGCGTGTTGCAGGGCTCGTAGCGCGGCGCGGCGCAGCTCTGGCCGCGTGCGCAGCGCGGGCGCACCACGCGCAGCCCGCCGCCACACGATGCACTGCACGGCCCGCGCACTGGCCACCTGCAATACAAATCCAGGTTGCTTAGCCAAGTTGCCAATCGTTAGCGCTTGCTAGCGCATCGTAGTTTTCCCTCTCTGTCACTCCTTCATATTAGTGCGACAAAGAGGGAAAACTACGATGCGCTAGCAAGCGCTAGCGATTGGCAACTTGGCTAAGCACCCAGATGTTACCTACCCACACAGCCTGTGTTGGTGTCGCAGGCGTTGATCCAAGGGGCAATTGGGGGCACTTGCCCCCTGACACTGGACCTACACCATTCGTCGGTTGAAAGTAAAAAAAGTAAACAAACCTGCAAACTTGCATTGTTTCATAATTACGCACTTTCTCACAATCTTGGCTTTATCATTGAAATAAGGCCTTAAACCTGAAGTTTACATATATTTTAATATTGATATTTATTACTATTAACCTCCTGCCGCCCAGAGACCTATTAAAAGGTCTTCTCAAACAAAAGAAATTGTATTCTATTTCATATCTATTTCGTATTGCCTGGGCGGCAGGAGGGTAACATTAACGTAAAAATATGTCGGAGACATGCTTCAGTTGGCGCAGACGTGTACGACATGTCGAGTCGTTGAACGTCGGAATACCGTTATTTACATTGAGAATAGTCTTATTTGCAA
>JALPQI010007429.1:0-45109 GCA_025490895.1 Thaumatotibia leucotreta
ATGCAAAAAAAGACGCCGCCATCTTGGATCTTACAATGGACCCTAAATTCGGGTCTCACGTATGTAAATAAGTCAAGAACGAGTACAATGACAAAAATGAAAAAAAAAGAAAAAACTTGTGCCGCCATCTTGGATCTTAAAATGGACCCTAAATTCGGATTCCACGTATGTGAATTAGTCGAAATCGAGTATAATGACGAAAATTCCAAAAAAAATACCAGCATCTTGGATCTTAAAGTAGACCCTATATTCGGGTTCTACGTATCTGTATTAGTCGAAAACGAGTACAATGACAAAAAAAGAAAAAATTGTGCTGCCATCTTGAATCTTAAAATAGACCCTAAATTCGGATTCCACGTATGTGAATTAGTCGAAATCGAGTATAATGTCCTAATGCGTCTAGACGCATAGTTAATAGGAGAGGCCTACGTCCAGCAGTGGACTAACATAAGCTGATGATGATGATGATGATGATGAGTATAATGACAAAAATTCCAAAAAAATGTGCCGCCATCTTGAATCTAATTCAATCAAAAGCTCGTATGTGACCAAAAATATTTTTCATACAATTTGTATGGGAAATTTAATTCATGATTTGCGGCTTTTCTAGCCGAATTTTTTTTTTGGTTCTCATACATGCTTTTGATCCTGAACAGAAACAGGATCGATTGGCATCAAAAAAAAAGTTTGTCACAAATGACCATTTTCACGCACCCTGTATGTTTTTTCCAAAATATTTAAACGCCAATCTTCATTAAGTTAAAATAAAGGGAAGGTCTTCCAAGACCATTTTCGGTAGCTACTCTGGATCTCGTAGCTGCTCTCACTGACCCAAAAAGAATTTCCACCCTGTATTCCACATGCTAAACATTTTTTGGCTACAAGCATGCCAATTTTTCAGACAAGGAAATCTGTTATTTTTGAAGTAGACGCGAATGGTCGATCTTCCTCGTTTTCGATTGAAAATTTGAGTCTCGCGACTTACATACGAAATACCTATTATTTGTATACAAACCTACGCGATCCAAAAAATTCATCGGCTATTTTTGCTTATACTGCATGTATGTCCCTCGTTTCCACTATAAAATCTGATAAGAGAATGTTTTTCATTAATGATGAATGAAAAACTTGTTGAATGAAGTTTTATTTATTAGTCATATTACCCAATGGTTCAAAACTTTGGTTTAAATGTGAAACAGACCTTCAAAGAGTTAATAAAATTCATTTTACCGTCATGAGCTCGTCGAGCATAGTCCTCTCGTCTCAACGGAGTGATCGCGACTGGCCGCGCCCACGGATGGAAATAGAAGATATAGCAAATCGCGCGAAATGCGCGACGGGAGAGAACACAGCGCGCGAAATAAAAAGGGTCTATACGCCAAATGCTTCTTACCTCTCTATCTCTTAAACATGACAACCTATAAAAAAAGTTACGCCTATCAGCCCTCGGCATTAGTTTAAGCTACAAAATACTAAATTATTATTATTATAGCATGCAAAGTAACGTCAGGAAATAAAATCTCCCCGAAAATTAGACATGTTTTCGTGGTCGATTTCTATCGAGCGAACTTCAATCCTTTGCGGATTTGTTCCCTATCGGCCCTTGCAAATATGATGTAGTTTCTGTATGTATGATATTGTGGCATATTTTCATGTTTAAGACATCTTAAAATGCAATCTCCGTGCTGCAATTTGGGTGTATGCGCCCTCTTAAGTCGCGGCAAATCGTGAAGGGCAGAGTGGAATTAAGACGAGGATCTCCGCATCTTGATGTGGATGTGACTTTGATTGATGATATTTTAGCTACAAGTAAGTTAAGTTTACTGATGGCACTTTTGGTGAATTTATAGGATGTTGTCTCATGGGAATAAAAAAGGATAGATTGAACTTTTATCGTAAATGGTAGTTTTTGAACTCAATGTTTTATGTTATTCGGAAGTAAGTTTCTTAGATATCAAAAATGAATATTCAATTTTAAGATGTAAAAGTGAAAGATATGAACTATTTGTAATTTTATTATTAATTCAATATTATCGGAGATAAGATCTATGGATCCGAACAATATAAAAAACCGGCCAAACATGGCCTGACATGCTTTTAGTTTTTATTCAAGAAGTTTGTGGAGCTCTTATTGAGATATGTACGTATCTACCTAGTTTTAAAGGTAACTACATTATTATGTGTGACCAAATAATAGTATTCATATTGTACACACTTATGTGAAATTGATAAAAGCTGTATTAATTTCATAGAAATATATAACCCTAATTTATTTTACCTAAAACTCAGAATTAAGATATGCTTTTAAGCTTAGGTTAAAGACATAGTTCCATAAGTAACTATTTTTAATTCCGTGTAAAAAGGTAAAACTCGAGTAGTCATATTATAAAAAAAAATAAAAAACCGGCCAAGTGCGAGTCGGACTCGCGCGCAAAGGGTTCCGTACCATTGTCAATTTATTATTAAAAAAATACAGTTAAATCAACCTACCTCAAAAACTATAGGAGATAATTTTATCAAACCAAAAATCGTTGATAGAGTTTATTAATGTACATAACATATATTTTTTTCAGAATTTTATATCGCGTAGTTTAAAAAATAGAGGGGGGGGGGACACATTTTTCAGACTTTGAGACCTGATATCTCGAAAACGATTTGCTTAAATAAAAATGTGATGTATAAACCTTCACATAATTTTCAAAGACCTTTCTATTAATACCCCACACGCTTATGTACAACTAAAAAAAAAATTCTATCCCTCAGTTACATGTATGGAGGGCCCCCACCCCAATGGTTTTTTTTTACAATTTAGTATCACATTCCTGTAGCGGTTCATACAACACATATCCTTACCAAATTTCGTTACTGTAGCATTTATAGTTTCCGAGTAAATTGGCTGTGACAGACGGACAGACGGACAGACGGACATGACGAATCTATAAGGGTTCCGTTTTGCCATTTTGGCTACGGAACCCTAATAACATTTTACTTTTCATTAACTTTCATCGGAAATCAAGCCTGTTAATTGTTTAATTTGAAACGTTCGTTTCATAAAATATCACACTCGTCAAAACGATACCAAGAAAAATGAAATGCAAAAAAAACGTTCTTGGATAATAATAGGTAATTCGCCCGAAGTTTTCCTATGAAAGAAAAACAATATTATGGTGCTTTAAGGAAAATTCACCTACGCGAACATAAAATTGCGTAGATGGCCAACAATATGATTTTATTGGGCTCTTTTGTCCGAACTGTAACTTAATTCCGGACAAATAAACCCGGCACAGGCAATCAGTGAGCTTTTTATTGGATATCAAATTTGCCAAACAGTAATCCGCACTAATAATACAAATATGTACACAGTAGAAAGAAAACAAGATATTTGTATAATCGTTCAATAGCACATTTTACTCAAAAATAATGAATACGTGTTTCTTGCATTTATCATTGTAGGTAGAGCGCTAGAGATCTAAGAGTAAGGAGACAAAATGTCAATACAAACAACATACTTACGTGCATTGCATCACAGTGTGTTTTGTCAACATCAAAAAAAATATGAGAAGATCACATACGAGCGTATTTTATGGTCGGCCCCTCTGCGTTACAATACTTAAAATAATCATGTATATCGTGTGTTAAAAAAGTCGAAGAAATGACTTAGGTACCTACAGAATATGCAAGGTGAGGTTTTTGACTAGGTGATTCCTAACGGAGCACATTTTCAATGGACTCAGGTATAATCTTAAACTGCGTCCAAGACCACCTGCGGATGGACAACAATATAGTTTAAATATGGTACAGTTATATGGGGCGATCGCCAAACCAAGTTTTACTGCAAAACACCTCCCTACTATATATACTATATATATCCCTACTATATACTCCCTACTATATATATCTATTAGCTGAGAATGAAGACGGCGATGATGACATCTTCAAGCGCTGAATATACTGAACGTCAAAACCGGATTTCGGGCTCCAAGACATGACATGACGAATCATCGTTTGTGGGTAAAGTGTGTTCCAACACCTGCACAAGAATATAAGTACAATGCTCTGCTCATTAGCGGTCTCGTATTTAAGATCCAATGAACTAAACTATTATGTTTGTGATATTATAATTTGAAATATTTAATCACAGTGTAAAAATATAGAAATAACGAATATCGTGTCGACTGATCTTATAGATCAAGCAAACGTATCTACTTAGCGTGTCAAATGAACTCTGTAAAATCTACTGAGTTGTCCGTCTTTAATCGCCGGTTGCAGCTTTCGGGCGTCAAATTGTGTAAGTTGAAGATTATTATATACCTACATGTACATAAATATATACATTTTCCATAAAATTATATTGTTGAAAAAATGTACCTATACAATTCATATCCGAAAAATGTCTGGTCACATCAGCACAAAAATAATAATTGCGATTTGTAAAATAGAACGAAACAAGATGGCTAACGAAATATTACAAACCTAAAAAGATATAACAAAATAATACAGGATAGTCCTAATCTTGTGTATTAATCTTTTTTTTTTCAGGTCATAGTGGGGTATCAGAATATACTCCTTGTATGTCTGCCAATTTTTTAAGTTTTCTTTGCTAAGAATGTCTGATAATTTTCTGAAGAAATTTTTTTAGTTTCGACCATAATCTTAATGTTTTTAACCACTGAAAAATAATACATTGAATGAAAATAATGAGTTACATTCCACCATTGTAACGAAAGTCTTATCCTGAGCTCAAATTACTACCTATTTATTTCGTCACTAAGTGTTTTATATTCAGAACAAAATACGCGCGATGCGGCAAGTATTGGTCGAGACTGCTCTAGTTGAACCTTCTTTAAAAACAATACAAGCACTGAACGATCAAAGAATACTGTGTGTTTCCATATAAAACGATATTTTCACCTGTGCCGGTTATCCGTGACCGCGATACCAAGGTGCGCTCATATGTTGCCTATTCTCTTTTGATACGTGCGTGAAATACAATATTTGGTATCTACAGTTGAACTTTCCTTCAGGAATTTCTTAGATGAATATTAAGATTGACTTTTACGACACTTGTGAAGCAAGTTTTGAAGCTCGGAATATATTTATATATTCAGATTTTTTTACACACTCTGTTGTAGTATCGGTGTAGATATTGTAATGAAATATTCCTAATTGAAACATACCATCATAAGAAGACTTCATCATGATTATATGCTCTTGTCACGTTTGCATAGTGACATAATATTATTTAATAAAATATTTTAAAAATAAAAATAAAACCGCCTTCAAAAATTCGCCCGAACTAAAAAGTTAAAAATAATTTTGGTTCCTACTTCTTAGGATTTCCTACCCAAACCTTTAAACCTTTTACCCTATTCATTGAAATAAAACATTATGGCTAGGTACCCTACAGATTTCTTAGAAGTCGGTGCCAAGCCGAAAACGTTCATAGGTATATATTAGATAGAGCTTTGTAACTTACTGTCACTCCGATTACGCTTTTATCAACAGAATGGTCTGCCTCAGTCATTTTCATGAAAGCATAACCGGAGTGACAGTAAGTTACAAAGCTCTATCAAATACATATAAGTACTCGCAAAGTGAACATATTTGGCTTGGCACCGACTTCTAAGAAATCTGTAGGGTACCTAGCCATAATGTTTTATTTCAATGAATAGGGTAAAAGGTTTAAAGGTTTGGGTAGGAAATCCTAAGAAGTAGGAAACAAAATTATTTTTAACTTTTTAGTTCGGGCGAATTTTTGAAGGCGGTTTTATTTTTATTTTTAAAATATTTTATTTTTTGCTTTTTAGTAGTGTAAATATAAAATCGTTATTCAGTATGCTCTAAATACTTATAATTAGAATGTACTGCACTGTAGTAGGCCATAAAACCGGAACTGGCGAACTTATATGAATACAAAAACAATTTCAAAGGACTTAGCATGCCAATATTATTTAAAGAATCACTAACCGCTAACCGACATGTCATAACTACTAAGCAAACACTTGAATAGATCTCGAAAATGTATGACATTTGTTATATACAAAGAATGATCCTCCAACCCCTAATCGTTAAGGAGTTATTCCTTTCATCATCAGCTCACCAACATGAGACTATGACCACCTAAAGGCAAATACTCGAATAGCCTCCAAAATATATGAAATATGTTATATTTAAAGAATTATCCCCCAACTCCTAATCTCCAAGGAGTTGTACGTTACATCATCAGCTCACCAACATGAAAGGATGACCACCTAAAGGCAAATACTCAAATAGCTTCCAAAATACACGAAATATGTTATACTTAAAGAATTATCCCCCAACTCCTTATTGCTAAAGAGTTGTACCTTCCATCATCAGATCACCAACTTAAGATGTTCATGACTAGATGCAAATACTTGATTAGTCTTCGAAAATAAATGAAAAATGTCATGTGTGCCTACAACATTTGAAGAGTTCCCTCGATTTCTCCAGGATCCCATCATCAGATCTGGATTCGGTGACAATGGGACCAACTAGAAGATATACCCTTTCAAACAAAAAAAGAATATTTCAAATCGGTCCACGCGTCTTCGAGTAATCGGGGAACATACATAAAAAAAAAAAAAAGATTTCGACGAATTGTAAACCTCCTCCTTTTTGAAGTCGGTTAAAAAAACATAAATTCTAAAGCTGCACCAAATTGAAAAGAAAAACAAATAGAAACAAAAAAGTAAAACTATGAATACCCTATGAATATTGTGAAATTTAGAACGACCGGGTTAAACTGTATTTATTACTGGGAACGAATTTTGGATCACTACAGGTAGCACCATATTCCCAAAGTAAATTGGACTTAAATATTAAATATTTTTCCCTGAGTAAATATTAACCTGGCAGAGTACGGGGAGGGCAAAAATTAAATACTTTTAACTGACTGAACTCACCGATTTGGCAAACAACCATTTATCATCGTTATCGGTATTCCGGTGAAATCGAATTTTTCTTCTGTTATCGAAGGTTACCTACCTTTCGAAGGATAAAGTGAACAAAATGTCGACGGACTACGGAATGTATGTTTAGTCGTACAATGGTTTCAATTTGATTAAATCACAAAGAAAAATAACAATAGTAAATTGCAAACGCATTGTTGCAAGTGCATTGTTTCTTTTTATTGGACGATTAGCTGAATACACACTTTTACAAAGAAAAAAATACGTCATGTTCAAATTTTGCTAATTTAAAGTAGGTAACTATTTATTAGAAAAAGTTTCTTGAATATTTATAAGAGAAAGTTGTTATTTAACTAGTTTTTTAGTACGTACCACTACTTACACGGCCAATGTTACTGCCATTCATTTATTGGTTTGGGTTAGGTTTTAGAACTGCAATCAATGCGTGAGGAGACCGAGCGAAGCGTACACGCTATTCAAGTTATCAGCCAGTGAAACATCGGGAATGACTAGCTATGATAGGTACGTGTATAGTTACTTTTGCAAGAATGACAAGGTTGCGATGCAATATTTATGTATTTATTCAGAGTAGCTAACTTAGGTGAAATATTTTGAATCTTAGACTAAATTTGTACAGCCACGAATAAGAATAAAATTTGCAAAGCCGGAGTAAGTTAGGATAATAATGCATCATAATTCTTGCCCACTTTAATCCTGTGACGTCAAAATAATGCTGTCTGAACAAAAGCAACGGAAAGCCCAGTCATTAGCACCGAGACCAACTTATTGTTTTACGGGAATGATGCAAAGCCTCTCGTTAGCCAAGTCGGAGGAAGACAAGCGTACAGTAAATAAATACAGTTTGGTACACTGTTATAGAGTTTTTAAATCGTATTTGCAGCTTTTGAAGACACTTTAGACGTCATTATCACCAGCAGCGTTTCTGAATGTGAACCTTTCCTAATAAGTACTGTTTTACCTTGTTTTTAGAATGTTGTATCCAGTTTCTATCGACAACTTTTTGCAAATCATCGTTTGTCAAGATGAGGTGTCCACTCCTGGTGTGTCTACTATGAGCTGCCGTGGCGTTATTAAGGTGGATTTACTATCTATCCATCCCGTTCGTATTTACGTGTTGGCATGAACGAGCCACAATGATAACGCTGCAGTAACTCATTGACGTACAGTTAAAACTAATCCAGGAAAATCCATTATAGCCTGTATTAAGTACTACATTATACTATGTCAATCAAAAAATTAGGTACTTATATTGTTTTTGGATCTTTATGACAATAATTCCAGTGCTTGCTAATGGAGACCTAGGCTCTCCGAAACATGTCGCTCGTAGTGACTAAATATACGTGAGTATTATAAATATAATTGTTAATTAAACGGTTATAATTATATTTGTAGTTATACTTATGTCTCACGAAAGTTTAATGTAAGATGACAAATTCAATTAGTTCAAAAAAAAATCAGTTAATATAAGAAGACATTTGAATTTATTAGTTAACAAACTGAATAATCACTTAGATTAAACCCCAATCACGGAATACCACCGTTTACGTATTTTAAATTTAAGTTTCTAATAGGTGTATTATAAATAATTTAAGTATTTTAATTACGGCACCCCCACGGGGCTTACTCAAGCTCACTTTATAGTATTTTTTTCTTTGTTTGTGTCATGAAAATAGTTTCATCAAGAATTATTAACAGACATAAGACGATATTACTAATAAATGTAACTACTAAAATTAGTATTTTATGAGAGAAGACGATATTGCGGTAATGATTTTAGATCATTTTTTTTTCCTTTCTTTATCATAATTAACCTACATAATATATTTTTTTTTACTTTGATTGTGTACCAAATAAAAGCGGTACTTAATGTTTTTGTAACGTGACTTCTCTCGTAGTACCATCCTTATTTTAACTATGCCGCTGGAAAGTACGACGTAATACTCGCTCTTTTGAGTGACAATGTGAAGGGTTTATCAGCTCCTCGAGTTTTATGAATGAACCTCCGCAGCGCATAAGCTTTTGAATCACAAATTAGGGGATATTTTGTTTATACTTGGTTTGTACTTAGTGTTTGTTAGTAAAGTTATGGGCATTTATTTGGTTACGCATTATGATTATATTAATTATTTTTCTATTATATGTCGCATTGCATGCATTTAATAAACTGTTGAAACTAGTGAAAAGGAATTAAAAAAAACCTTTAAGCTGTAAAAAATTAAACGTCTGTGCCTTCGAAAACCATACAGAATTACTATAGTATTATGTCGTGTTATCCATAAATTGGCAAAGAGATAATATGTAACATAATTTATTGGGTACCTATTTTCCATAGACCTAGATTACCTAAAAAACATGGTATTTGGTAGGAAACAACATCCTGTAGGATTCTAAAACGGAAACGTTAATGTTGATGCACCAGTGGGCTTATGACGTTTCCGTGTTTAGTTGTTTGTCGTTGTTGCTGTCATGTTCTAACAAGTATGCAAGCGCGAAAGTGACGAGTAGTACAATAAACCTTTTTTTTTTTTTTATTTTTTTTTTTTTATGATGGCACAACAAAGTGGCTCCACTCCACCTGATCGTAAGTGAAAAGTAGAGCCCAAATCGCGGCGGCAACGAACAGGAGACAAACAGTAACCTGTTAGTTGCCACCGCCTTGCTGGCCCGCTAGATGCTTCTTCACGCTTCGTTTAAAGGGTCCCAACTTATAAGTATGCGGAAACACATGTGCTGGTAAAGAATTCCACTTTTTAATAGTCCGGCATATGAAGGAATTGCCGAATTTCTTAGTACGTGTGGGAATATATACCTGGTTAATAAAGCCTGGTTGCGTGGCCAAGATTGTACGATAAGAAAACTACGATGCGCTGTTTTCCTTCCATTGCGAAGCGTCAATGATTGGCAACTTAGATATACACTCTGAACTATTCAAAAACTATCAACTTTGAGGCTTAGTAAAAGTACATTACTAAAACAAATTAGACTGTTTATTTCTGAAGATTATGAAGGTCGCCGGTACACGCTGGATGCAGGTTGCATCTAACCGGTACATGTGGAGGTCCAGAGGGGAGGCCTATGTTCAGCAGTGGACGTCTTATGGCTGAGATGATGATGATGATGATGATGATGATTTCTGAAGATAAACATACACATGCCATGCCTCAGCTTTAAATCTTAATATTAAAAGATTTTAATTTATTTATTTATTTATTTATTTATTTATGTTAAGGAGAACCAACAGCTGTAATATAACATTATAACATCAAGATAGAATCATCATCATCATCAGCCTATGACAGTCCACTGCTGGACGTAGGCCTCTCCTATTAACTTTGCGTATAGACGCATTAGGAGGTTATTAGACGATTATGGGCATTTAACCTCCTAATGCGTCAAGATAGAATACGGAAAGCCAATTATAGGAACTCGCGGATATTAACAAAGTGATCATAATTAAATTAAACTATGCTAGCACTTATCTACATGTACACACATGCGCACAGAAACTGCAGAAAAATAAATGAAAATTTCAATAAAAGATACAAGTATCGGTACCTAAGAGTACTATGACACTAAACTAACATTTCTTACGAATTTTTTACGTAATTGTCTAAGGGATTTAATTTAGAAGCATCTTATTTATTTAATACATTGTTACATTTGGTCGGGTGTTGACTACTTGCTTACTATACTAGGTAAACTGTCTATTAACATTTTTTTTTATAAATACTCTCAATTTGTTTTACATTTTTAGTATTATCTAGTTAGTTCATATTTAAGTCTCTTCAATCAAAGCACTTGGCAGGGCATAGTTCCACACTCTTCTGCCATACTAATTTGTGCTGGTTGGTAGCACATATACTGGGAGACTTGCTTGGTACTATTGTAAAAAGATAGACATTTGAGAAAATATCCTCCTAAATACACAATTTACAATTAAACACACATTTTGGCGAGAGTACAAACGACTTAAAATCGTACAAATATTGAATATTATTTACCTGGTACAATTTGATTATTACGAGTATTATGTACTACTGAAAATATCAAAGGCTTTCAGTTGCTGTTTATTATGCACTACTCTAACAAATGCAGTAAATTTACATTTAATTATATTTTTTATTGTTTATGTCGCAGTAAAACTTGACCGACTTAATATTCCACTGTTTTAAGATTAAGTGCTTCGTAAAGTCGTTTTTAATGACTTTAGTAAATGAACCGTTTCTAAGTTGTCGCTCGTGGATAAGTTTAAAATCTTATATAATATTCTCATAAATGAGAAAAGTTTAGGTGAAGTGAGTCAAAGAAAGAAATTATTTACTGGTCTATTATATAGTGGAATATATTAAAGTGAACGACGTTTACTCGTTTCGTTTACTGATAAATAAATACTATAGCCCACCTAACGAAGTCCAAAAGTTGCCTGTCGGGGGAAATAACTCGTGTATAAGCGAATTTTGGCATAGTTGTAGGGAATGGTGTATTAAGCCACGTCCTAAAAGTACTGGTGGTTAGGGGTGGAGCTAACGGGGGGAGGTGGGTGTAAAGGTCCTTATTTTTAATTTTTCGTAAATAACTCGTAAACCGTGGTTTATAGCAAAAAACGTTCTAGTACATAAGTAATCTACATAAAATCCTCTACAAAAAAAGTATATGCATGTTTCCTCTGGGATGAATATGTCATGAGATAAGAAAGCAAGAAGATGGACACAACAGAAATAAACACATTTGTTTAAGTAGGTATGGCACATACAGAATGCTCGCGAGCATTCCAAAAGATTTTAATGCTCAATTGCTGACCATATTTTTAGAGTCTTTAATGTTACATAAAATTTCCTGGATTCGGCTTGGTTTCAGAGATAATCAACCTTTTTTTCGAAATAAGTTTTTCGACGTTACTCGTCATAAAACTTCTTTTTGATTACAATGCTACCACGATGTGTTTTAATATTACCACATCTTTTGCCTGGCAATCAAAAAATGGGAATAAACTTGACGAAATAACCAGTCCCTAAAAAAAATATTAAAAAAAATATTTTTTACAAATTGTTGTTATGATAAAAAGTACTGGAAATGTCAAAAAGTATTCAAAAAGTCAAAAATAAAAGAGAGAAAAAAAAATTTTTTTGGTGGTATTTGACATTAGGTTTCATAATAATTTTTGTTTCTTTTGATATCTGGAATGCATACTTAAAATCTTTTGGAATGCTCGCGCCCGGGCGCGCCCTGTATGCGTATTTGTAAAAATAAAATTCCTAATTATCTTCTAAACCTAAAATATTCTCATACTCATCGTCAAAACATTTTTACTATGCAATCTAGACACCAAAACAAACCAAAATTATTATGAGACCTAATGTGAAATACCACCAAAAAAAATTTCTTTTTTCTTTTTTTTAGACTTTTTGTATACTTTTTAACATTTCCAGTACTTTTTAACATATCAACAATTTGTAAAAAATATTTATTTTAATATTTTTTTTAGGGACTGGTTATTTCGTCAAGTTTATTCCTATTTTTTGATTGCCAGGCAAAAGGTGTGGTAATATTAAAACACATCGTGGTAGCATTGTAATCAAAAAGAAGTTTTAAGACGAGTAACGTCGAAAAACTTATTTCGAAAAAAAGGTTGATTATCTCTGAAACCAAGCCAAATCCAGGAAATTTTATGTAACATTAAAGACTCTAAATATGGTCAGGAATTGAGCATTAAAATCTTTTGGAATGCTCGCGAGCATTCTGTATGTGCCATACCTACTTAGACAAATGTGTTTATTTCTTTAGTGTCCATCTTCTTGCTTTCTTATCTCATGACACATTGATCCCAGAGAAAACATGCGTACATCTTTTTTATAGAGAATTTTATGTAGATTACTTATGTACTAGAACGTTTTTTGTTATAAGCCACGGTTTACGAGTTATTTACGAAAAATTAAAAATAAGGACCTTTACACCCCTCTCCCCCCGTTAGCTCCACCCCTAACCACCAGTACTTTTAGTATGTGGTTTAAAACACCATTCCCTACAACTATGCCAAAATTCGCTTATACACGAGTTTTTTCCTCTGAGTTTCCTTCGTTTGGTGTACTACTATGTATGTTAGGTTCCTACTAGGGCTCACGGTACACGTGTAACCCGCCAAACCGGATACCCGTGTTCTTAAGCCCGACGGTACTAAGAACCCGAATTACACGAACCCGCCGGGTACCCGTGTCCGTGTCCAATACACGGATACCGTTTACACGAAACCGCGTACTACCCGGGTACCCGGGTACTTAAGACCGATCCGAACGGGTTCGAAATAATTTGAGCAAATGCAAATAAGGTATATTATTGAATGTAACCTGCAGCTTCGTTCGACACTACAAAACACTACCTGTTCAGGAAAGGTCAGCCGATATAACTTTTTAATAATGTTTTATATATTTCGACTCTATCTGTTACGCAATAAGGTCTATTTGACAAAATTAGCCTTTCGCTTATCTATCCATTTTTACTATAGCTCTAAGTCTCACGACTCATTCGTACGCTTCTCGTCAAGTACGTCCCCGAACCCGCGGGTAATTAAAGTCCGTGTAAATAATACCCGTGTACCCGTGTAGACGGGTATTATTTACATGGACTTTAATTACCCGTGTAAATCGGGTCAGAAACCCGTGTACGTGTAACACGAACACGGGTATGAGAAACGTTGACACGAAACCCGGACACGACCGCGAGCCCTAGTTCCTACCTATATCGTCTCACAGGCGCGTGACATTATTCCTGATCTTTTTTTGTAGCTTCAATATACCATTTTTAATGTGTGTTTTAAATTCTTTATTGTATACGTCACTATTATAGAAGTGAAACCCAAATATTGACTTACAGGTGGCGGACAAGACATTCGAGATGCATTGAAAGCCTGTATTGGAAAAATAAAAAACGAATTGTTGGGTCAAGTGAATGAATAAAGAGCGGTCCTGAAAAGCATTGAAAACCGACGTGGAAAAATAGATGGGTATTTGATACGTCAGGACGATTTTTAAATACTTTGAAGCACAAAAAACGCAGCAGATAGAATAGAGGCAAACTAAGGCTGCGATTCCACCAGAGATGTGCGAGCATGTGTTTTCATATAAATGATACCTCGTTCGAGTCATTAATTGAATGCCTCAATACACAAAAAAAGGATTTTATTAATGAAACTCGCAAAAAATGCACTTCAGAGTTTTTTTTAATTTCCTAGGTTATAAGTAAATAGTAGTTTATGCCACCGTACGTAATGAGGGGCATTACAACTCGAGTGTGGGTTTATGAAACGAACCGAAGGTGAGTTTCATAATAGCATCACACGAGTGTTGTAATGCCTGATTACGTATAGTTGCATACACTACTTTATCTACACACATATCATAAGTGCTCTAAGATGCGTTCAGAAACAAAGCTTTCTCATACTTGGCTCTCTACTTTTGCGGCAACAGGTTGTTAGTTGCGGTCATAGCTGCATTGAATATGTCCGGCGGAGTGCTCATATCGTTATCCGAGTCACTGCCACTCATTATCAAGTAATTATCAGTATTATCACAAAGTATTCAATTTTTTTCACAATTGTTCACTTACTACGCCAACAAACAAAAGACAGCTGCTCGGAATGGTAGCGATTTGAATCTCTGTAATTTTTTTTTAATCATAGACAATCGAGTGATGTCCTTAATCTTGTGTCACTCGATATGAAAATATCGTCCGATTGTAACTGAAAAACTTACTGAATTAACTTTTTGTGTCGATGACTGGCTGAATATCTATAGATACCAGAATAGACACCTCACTTGAATCTGACAGCTGTTCCAAATTTAAAACTCATAACCTCCGGAAAAATCGTATATAATGTTAACTTTATGTATGTGCCAAGTTCTGATGGTGGGTAATGCTGGTCATTGTCTATTGTTTCTGAACGCGTTTAGAGCACTTAACGATATTTGTGTAGATAAAGATTTTTTGTTCATTGATGTGTGTCAATTAAGTGTAACAAGACTAAGACAACATGGTGACAAAATCGTTTCCTAAAATGCGTTTATCATAGCGTAACGGCCTAAAACGGTTTAAAAAAAAATCTAATTTTCTCTTAAAATTGTCTGAATCCAGAAAACTTGGTCACACGGTCTCCTTGTGGCGGTCTCGGGAGGGTCCGCCACAATGCATGAGGAACCAAGGAAGGAGGCGCGCCCAACCATCTGACGCGTCTAGCGCGGAGGGTCTTCGGACAATCGCATTGGAGCTGCTCGAAAGCAGCTGCCGTCGGGGGGGTCGCATATATTATGTGCGAGAGCGTTCTCATAACCCCGCCATAAGGCGATGAGGTGGCATATGGGGGGTTTTTTAGTGGGTATGCCGTAGGCCTCATTAGCCAAACGGGAGTCCCACATAACCGTTCGGGTCTTTTCCGCATCCGGGCGGTATGCGTAAAGTATTTCTCCCAACCTAAACAAAAAAACCGGCCAAGTGCGAGTCGGACTCGCGCGCAAAGGGTTCCGTACCATTATCAATTTATTATTAAAAAAATACAGTTAAATCAACCTACCTCAAAAACTATAGGAGATAATTTTATCAAACCAAAAATCGTTGATAGAGTTTATTAATGTGCATAACATATATTTTTTTCAGAATTTTATATCGCGTAGTTTAAAAAATAGAGGGGGGGGGACACATTTTTCAGACTTTGAGACCTGATATCTCGAAAACGATGTGCTTAAATAAAAATGTGATGTATAAACCTCCATATCATTTTCAAAGACCTTTCTATTAATACCCCACACGCTTATGTACAACTAAAAAAAAATTCTATCCCTCAGTTACATGTATGGAGGGCCCCCACCCCAATGGTTTTTTTAACAATTTAGTATCACATTCCTGTAGCGGTTCATACAACACATATCCTTACTAAATTTCGTTACTGTAGCATTTATAGTTTCTGAGTAAATTGGCTGTGACAGACGGACAGACGGACAGACGGACAGACGGACATGACGAATCTATAAGGGTTCCGTTTTTGCCATTTTGGCTACGGAACCCTAAAAATGGTCTTGCGCCGGCACTGATGTCAAATCCGACTGCAAGCTTGTTTTACCGAACATGACAGAAGACAAACACACCGAACTCACATGTGTCCACAAAACTCGGGATTTCCATGCCGTTGGCACAGCCCACCCCCCGGGCCCCGTCCCATCCGATCTCAATTTCTGCATGAAGGTATCTTCCGTGTTAGGTAGTAGGTTTTTCGTACCAGTAGCCTCGCTTTATCAAAGCGAAGGAAATGGCAGTACCGTACGAGTCTTGCACTTTCGTGCGACGTCGAATGATGGTATTCCTCACACGGTCTTGTAGCCTAATGACGAGCATGACGCTCTCCATGGCTCTTTGTGCTATTCTTATTTGATGCATAGCCTCCTTAGTGAGCGTTCATGTCTCGCTCGACACCGCATGTCATGGTGGGCAAGACACATTGATTTAAGACTTTTTTCTACGTAGGTAGATTATTTGGTCTGATCAACCATTTTGAGGCAAATTTTCTCCTACTACGTGGATTTTTGGCACAAAATAATCTTCACATGAGATCCCAAACAATTTACGTGACTTAAAAACACTAAGACTAGTTCTTAAACCAAGAAATGAAATTATTCTGAATTCTTATTCAAGAGAGAATCGAGAGCGAAGAATGTAAGTAAACGCGTTCGTCTGCAAGTGATTGCATTCATTAATCTCTTCTTTCTGGTTATGATTGCTTTCATGAATTCAATAATGAAAATGCACCTCACTTTGTTCACGTTTATGAGAGTCAAATATCTAAGTACTATTTGCCAAATAACGTGGCAATAGAGGACAGTGACGCCTCTTTCCACCAAACGCAATTTTTAATTATGCCGTTTTTTTATTTCCCTTAACGACTATTTTATTTTTATGGTAATATTGTGGTAGCCGGTTGGCCCAGGGTAAAGGGTTTACAAACCCTTTTACTTGAGTTACGTTTTGTATGTATCTAGTAAGAATGTAACTATGAATATATTATTATGTGATTGGATTAATGATCGTAGTTAATTACAGGTTTCTACAGAGAAGCCATTTTCTGAAGATTAACATAAGATAATTATGTCATTAATTCAATCACGAGAGTCGTTATTGTTTTTAAGGGTTCCGTAGCCAAAATGGCAAAAACGGAACCCTTATAGATTCGTCATGTCCGTCTGTCACAGCCGATTTACTCGGAAACTATAAATGCTACAGTAATGAAATTTGGTTAGGATATGTGTTGTATGAACCGCTACAGGATTATGATACTATATTGTAAAAAAACCATTGGGGGGAAAGGGCCTCCATACATGTAACTGAGGGATAGAAAAAAAAATTTAGTTATATATAAGCGTGTGGGGTACTAATAGAAAGGTCTTTGAAAATGATATGAAGGTTTATAAATCTCATTTTTATTTAAGCAAATCGTTTTCGAGATATCAGCTCTCAAAGTCTGAATCATGTGCCCCCCTTTTTAGTTTTTAAACTACGCGACATAAAATTCAAAAAAAAATATATTTTACGCACATTAATAAACTCTATCAACGATTTTTAGTTTGACTAAATTATCTCTTATAGTTTTTGAGGTAGGTTGATTTGACTGTATTTTTGAATGATAAATTGATAACCTACGGAACCCTTCGCGCGCGAGTCCGACTCGCACTTGGCCGGTTTTTTTTTATATTTTTAGTCCTTGTGGACAAGCAAAAGCACTAAGCCATACTGCCTGAGAGTCGTTATTGGATTTAGAACATACATGTTTTGTACAGATAATTTTACTAGGCACAGTCAAAGGCAAAATATGATTGTGGATTATCCTGCGCCACTCGCATCCAGCGGACTCCTGCGTCCTTCTCCAGGTCATCAGTCCACCTTGTGGGGGCTTACACACGCTGCGCCTTCCGGTACGTGGCCGCCACTCGAAAACCTTTCCGCCCCAACTGCTATCGGTTCTACGCGCAATGAGCTCCGCCCACTGGCACTTCAGTTTACCTGTAAACATATTTATAAGAGTATTTTTTGCATTATATTCAGAGTTACATTCAGCACTTGAATCAATTTTTTCTCTTGTTGTATATTTTGTTCAATTTATTACTAATTAGTCAGCGATCTTGCTCATCCCGTGATTATTTGATGAAGGTGGAACATGTTCAATTCTTCTTTATTGGCATGTTTTACGCACGACGACGTCGACGTCCCATTTTTTTCACATTAACAAATGTAATAATTAACAGAATACCAACAGCATGCCAAACAAAAACAGTGAAAACACCAAAGCAGGAACTCGATCAAATGCAATGGAACTCCGATACGGAATGAAAGGGTCCAAGAGTGATGCATCCCCGGTGTGGAAATCAGTAGCAGACGAAAGATGCAACTCGAGATTTGGCAATTTTTGTGCATTATTAGATCTCGTTAGGTGCTCAAAAAAAGAAAAAAAAAAAAAAAAAGCTGACAGTAGTGTGCAATATATAATAATATTATAGAAAACCCAAAAACATGTTTTTGATTCGGTTACCGCGAGGATTACACATGAAATAAAACTATGAAAACGGATAAACTCGCGTATATTAATTTACCTTAACTTAATTCCGACGTTTCGAACACTTTACAGGGTTCGTGGTCTGCGGGTGACTGACAATTGAGGAAATTTGATAGATCTACCTCCATCAAAATAAGAAAGATAAGTACAAAACCACCCACAAAGAAAAATAAATAACACTAAACCACAGACAATAAATTTTAATGTGGTGGATATACATACTGCAAATTAAGCCAGCTATTCATTACAAGAATTTCCAGAATGAAGAAACCACCATAATACGCCGGTTCTATCCCTACGCCTCTGCCTGAGAAGTATTTCCTTCCTTTGTATGATTGTATTGTTAGGAACGTATCCCAATATTGGGGCTGGCAAGAAACTCAGCGGGACAACTCTTTTCAAAAAACATTTGTAGTATATCTCCTACCTAGTACATCTCAAACCGAAACATACAATTTTGATTCATAAGGAAATTTAAAATAATTTTGAAAAATTTCCAGTACTAAAACGGGGGGCTTGGTCAACACCGTCAAATACATCAGCCTCACGGTTCTCCACCACCAGCTTGGGATCCAGTTGTTCATCTGATAAAGGAACAGTCTAGACATAAAGTGTAACATCAACTTATATAAATTAGTTAACATCGCAATAACCATACTTTTGCATCGGGTCGAATAGATCCGATGCCGTAGCGAAGGTGTTACTGAGTTCCCTGAAATAATGTTTTGTAGGATTAATTATTTCTTTGATCATAAGTTTAACTGTTTATTGAATCAAATATATTATGACATATTTTGGTTATCGAAAATTATTTTTAAACTAGATAAATAACTGGCTCTCTTCGCATCTTCTTCGCATTAAGTAGAACGTCTTAATACATATTTAAAAGTAAAAGGCTACCCAGCTTAACTAATCACACAAAAGGCATTATTTACCAGTACCTACTTAGCTGTGAGCTCTCAGACATTCTTCGTAAAGAATAATAATTATGCAAAGCCACTTAAGCTTTTCGCATGCTTTAATATTTCTCGACGCGAGATATTTCTCAAGCCTCCTTGGAGGCGACAAAAAACCTCAAATACTCTTAATAAATAGTTGTAGCAGGTGCGTTGAAGTCCTGAACACTCCACTGCGAAGTGCTTGCCTCCAAGAAAAATATGGTGTAAATATTTCGACGGCCCCTACGTAAGTTGTCGTAACTTGAAATTTGGGATTTTCTTTTTATTTCATAAAACATTATATCTTTTAGCAATGTTTCCGTTCCACGAAGAAAAAATTAAAAAAACCTATTACAAATAGGTTTTTGACACCCGAAAACTATCGTAACTTAAAAAAGCACCGTCGTATACTGTAGTAAGTGTACTTACGACAGTTAATACGGGGCGGCCACCCGCGCTCGCGCAGCGTAAGTGCCAGTTACGATCTTATACGCGGTGGGGCAGAGGTTTTTCAAGAGCGATAATTTTTTACCAAAAACTAACAACTATATTATGAAACAAAAATGGATAAACGATACATTTTATTCGATAAAAGTAAGACACTACATCGGAAACAAACTCAAAGTAACTGCGAGACCAAAATTAATTTTCGAAATGGCCGTTGGAGTTAAACAAAATGTAGTCTGAGATGAAATAAAAGACGGTTCAGATTTGAAATGAGTTAAAACCACTAAGCAAAGTTAGCAATCTGTTCGAGTTCACTCAGAAATCAGTTGTGAATTTATTAGTATGGATGCTGACAATTTTTTTAATAATACCGGTGAATACTGTAGTATGTTATCACTTACCACAACTTACTTCGGAGTTGAAGATCGGTGTTTTGTCTTAAGTTTAACATACTACTATTTACGTTGGATTTTATTATTTTTTTTGTGTTGTATTTGTACTTGAGACATTTTTCGTCGGAAATTGTTTTTAAATTTCTATTGTAAGTGATACTTAAGACAGTATGCGCCGGATCAAATACAGAGTTACTACAATTTACAATTATAATGTCGGCGTATTTCAATAATTTTTGCTCATTATACAGGTTCGCCGCTTCTTTTTGAACCAAACGATAAATAAATGCATAAGTCATTGTAATAAAACGGCATTTTTTGTGATAGTGACGACGACAAAACAATCATATCACTTACATTATTAAACACTACAGCAGTTGGTGGGTTCACTTCTTAAACTTCTTATGAGTATTTAGTCATCATTCATCAGTGAAATCATCGTCTGTAGTTCGAAGATTTGACTGCTGACTAAATGAAACCGCCAACAGCTGCAGTATCTAATCATGAAAACAACACGACTGTTCTTTTAGAATATAATTACGTTGAAAAACGCTTGATAACGATCTCATAATTATGATATAGTTGAAGCTGAAGGCATTTTTGTTAACTGATTTTTTATTATGTCTTTGCACTGTGAGAGAAGTCATTAATCTGCCATGTCAATAATTATAATTTCAAAACTACGTTCCTGATGCTGAATGATAGACTGTTTTTGTGTACTAACTAAATGCACAAAATTATAATAAAACGGCTAAACTCATGTATATTCGGTAAATATAAAAAGTGGATAATTAACAGATGAGCACCGCGCGGCTCGCTGAGCCCGTTGAAATAAACGGGTTGAGGGTGGTCTTGCGCCGGCAGTGATGCCATGTCCGACTGCGGGTTTATGGCACCAAACACTACGTAACAGATGATAAGCACACGAAGTCACTGTGTGCACAAAACCATCATTATTAGCTCAGGGATTACCGGCTTCTATGCCGTTGGCTCAGTCCAGCCCCCACTCCGATTAAAATTACTCTTAATCGCTCTGTATATCTTCCGTGGCAGGTAGCATCTTTACCGTACCAGCATCCTCGCTTTATCAAAGCGTTTAGGAAATGCAATGTGCCTGTATCGCATGCGTCCACCACAGCCGAGCTATATCTATCTCCTTGACACTCCGAATGTGCTCCGAGTCTTGTAGACCCATTACGTCGTTACTAACCGAAGTCGTACGGTATCTCATAAACTCCCGAACTGCCAGTAAATTTCCGTCCTTTGGAGATCGTAAGAAGCACTCATATTGGTATGAGGACGCAAAATGGTCTTAATGCTACACCTTCGGCGTAATAGGCGTCCAATTCCGTTTGTCACTCCTGTAATATGAGGCAAGAATGATGGTGCCCTCTCTACTGTGTGGTGATGTCGAAACGTCCCTGAGCTCCTTGTACGCTGACTTTGTCTCCAACCATATCTGTTCCTCTCCAAGCTCTCCAACGTCTCGTCTCGTCTCGTCTGACATGTTGCAACATTTGTAATAGTTTAGATAACAGGAGGTAATAAATAGGAGATGCCTGTGTCCAGCAGTGGACCGAAATAGGCGAATGATGTGATGTGAATAAAAGATATAAACTCATTTCGCATCTATTGTGAATCACAGAACCGCGAGGACAGATTTGCGAGATAATGGTATAAGCCAGTTAGCAGGTAGCTTTTCTATAGACTTTTTGTGACAGACGATCATTCTGACCTAGTATTAATAACCCACCAAGAAAACGAAGTGTCCCATCCACCTCTCTCTTAAATGTGAACTTTATTCTGGGATGCATCTCATAAAGATCGGTTAGTAACACATCAACAACTCTATCAGGAATTACAGCAAAAACGTCATCCACATTTTGTAACCAGCATCTCGGCCATTTCGGACAACTCTTGAATGCCCTCTGCTTAAATTTATCCATGAAAATGTTGACCAGTACCAGAACTACATTATAAGAGAATTATTTGCTTCAATCTGCAAATAATACTCCCCTTGCTAAACGGAATAGCAACTATTCAGGAAATGTTCGATGATTTTCATGTGCACAGTCGTTACGAGCTACAACATCTTTAATTATTTTTCTAGTTTCCAATACTCGCAAACAATGAAGCTACATCAAACTCAACTACATAGTTTCGTCTTCATTCAACACGACATTTTCCAAAAACTGTACAAAAACACTTTACCTGATCTATTTTTCATAATGAAACATACAAAAAAACTATTCACCTGCTTAAGTTTCTCAAAATATTCCATCAGGGTTCCATAAAAATACTATTAAATTGTTTGTTAAATGGCATAATATAGTAACTAACAAAAAGTTTTTAAAATGTGTCCGTAAAATAATGTTGTAAATAACAGATACGACAAAACTTACACGCAGAATTCCAACGTATCTTGTAGTATGTATTACTTACGATCAATGACCATTTATGACCACCGGCGTAAAGTGAAGTAAGTAATACATACCACAATTTTTAGATTCTCTTCTCCGTCATATACTGTCGTAAGAGCAATTCCGGCAAAAATATGAAATATATCAGAGAAGTAATTATATCACTATAAAGATAGTATCTTTGTTATTGATTATGCCAATTTTCAAAGCAATCCATTGAACTATGTGACTACCGTACACATTTCAAACTTTAAAGTGCTCTCCTGTAAACTTGCCATTTTCAACTTACGACAACTTACGTAGGGGCCGTCGATTTATAAGATGAAAACGGGAAAAATGCCAACCAAATGGATTTTTGCTGAACTTATTCAACAAACTTTGAAATAGAATACGAAATATCCAAGTAACAGTATGCAGGATTTTTGACGGCAAGTTTCGCTAAGCTGCCTAATTCTTCTTTCAAGTTATCAACGTATCTGTAATAATTTTAGTCTTAATCTTTTTTGACTAGGGAGATGCAAACCTCAGTTGGTCGGAGACCTCGGTAAACGTAAAAACATAGGAAATTTTTCAAGATGTAGTACTACTAGTATGCTCATATTTAGTATACTATATTAGTATGCTCGTATTTTCATAGCGAAACATGACATGGTTGAAGGCTCAATTTCGGTCACAAAATGGCTTTTTGAAATTTTCGTTATCAAATTGAAAGCTTTTATAAGTCACGTTATTTCCAACAGCATATTAAGTTTTCTCGGGCGTTAAAATGTGTTTGAAAAGAACATCTCTATATTCTCTATCTTAATTTGTGGAGCAATCTCTAGTGAAGTGAAATTGATGACAATGACTGTTGAGCAATTCGGTTTAATAAAAAAAGTTCAAAATCAAAGTTATTTTAAATATGTTTTTAGAGTTTCGTAAAAAGTATAACAGTAAACTTTACAGTGCGACTTTGTGTGCCACATTGTTAATTTAGATTTAGATAAGATACATAATCATATCGTTGCACTATTTAATTTGATCAATGCTAACCTTAAAAGACGTTTTTTTTATTAATTAAGGAAAACACGTATTAAGAAGAGGGGACAATATATCAGTCTAGTTGATGTGTCTATATAATATCATTTATGAACTCAAATCGTATATTCTAGCATGATTTATTAAAGTTAATGTTTCAGTTGCTTGTTCGAATAATTCATCTTCATATTATAATTCACAGTGTGGAATATGACTACCTATCATTTCAACCTCGCAAGGCTCATGGTTCTACTTGTAGTACTAATGAACATCGAACTTAAATAAACTAAGTATAGGTATAACCTCCTTCTTTTTTTGAAATATACAGGGTGGAACGGAACGACGATCTTTCCCGCTACTGACCGAGTCTACCAACCATTACGATGAATTTTCAGTATAGTACCAACATCGAAATATCTTTAAAAAAAATTAACCCCTCATACAAAGTTACTGATTAGTTAGAGTTCAATAGTATGGAAAAGTCAATTTTCCATGTACGTTTTCGATGTGTTGGTCCCATACTGAAAGTTCATCATATTGGTTGGTAGACTCGGTCGGTAGCGAGAATGATCGTCGTTCCGTTCCACCCTGTATAATATAAAATATATAATATCAACAAAAATTAGACAAAAGCAAGCTGGAGAATACCTTTCCTTGAAATTTTTAAGCTGGTTAGAAATAAAAGTGCACCTTATGATTCTGTATCTTAGGTTAACTCGCTACTGATCTTGCTTCTGTTTTGAATATCTTAGTACAAAGTACTTAGTTTTTTAGTCCCACTTACGATTCAACTTGGTTTAAGCAAAGAGCAAAACTACATTTGATTTAAAATTTAATAACCTAAAAAGCTGTATTATAATGAGGTACTTAAACACAACTCGTATTTCCGCAAAAACGTGCCACCGGTCCGCTAAAAACTCTATACATTGTACAAAACTGGGCCGGGGCATTTTCTTAATAACAGTGTAAGTGCAATTTTCCAGGTGGGGTGGCAGCGACAATGGTATAATCCTGCCTTTCTTCGGGGAAGGAGAAGTCCGCATGCGAGTGCGACCGCAGCCGCTGCCCCGTTTAGATCGCTAATTTCCTGAAAACCGTAAACAGATTTTTTTTAAGTTATCTTTTCAGCATTGCATAATAACGCTCGCTTTTGTTGTTCATTTCTAGCTTCCAATGGGTTCCACGGAAGACCAGCGCTCCGGCATCAGATGTCAGAGCATATGCTGAGTGCTACCCAATTGGCAGGTCCTACAGCAACACACTTTTCACACCTTTTTGTTTTTCTTTAACGTCTGTATTTTTGTTCTGTGTGTAATAAAATTGTAGTTGTGCAATAAATGTTTTTTCTTTCTTTCTTTCATTGATTGCAAAAATAAAATAACGAGTTTTTGTTGAGTCTAAACATTGACTAACTTTCGTAACAAAACATAAACAATAGTGATTTTTATTTTAACTAAGCATTTAACTATGTACATTTTGTTGTAAGTAACCCTTCGAAAAAACATTTTTTTGTATATTTTTTGTTATTATAAAATGACCAAGGAACAAATATTTGTGATAAATAAATACACGAATAATGCCCTTGCCGGGATTCGAACCAGGAACCCCCAGCTTCATAGGTAGGGTCACTACCAACTACGCTACGGAGGCTGACGAATATAATTTTAAATCCTCACACTAAGAGCCGATTTTTTGATATACCTGTCATATTATCGTTTGCAAAACTTTCTTTGAACATTTTGTAATTTACCCACCAAAAGTAGCCCTCATATTTATAATTCGTTTCACTTCCAATTTCAACTCAAACGGTCCAGTAGTTTTGGAGAAAATCGGCTGTAACAGAGGGATAGACCTAGTTTTTTTCTTTAAGTACGGAACCCTAAAAAAAGACAAATAATTTCACGCCGCCGACCAGACAGGTCCATATTAGGAACTTTTGAAACAAGTATAAATATATTACAAGTACCGTACCTACTTCAAATCTAAGTAAAAGTATGATATTTCAATAAAACAAATTATTTTAATCTCTATGATAGAGTCTACTGGAGCAAGCACTTGTCTAGTGTAAGCCATGCCTTTTATTACTTTGTTCAACTTTGAACGCCAGTGGTTGTTCGGAACAACTAAATTAAAACCTTACCGTCACATTAATTCTTGGAATTACTGATATGATCAATTATATTTATACATTTAATTAGTTCAGAGGACGTTAATGGACTTCAGTTTCAAGTAAAAAAACATTTGAGAAGCTATTTCCGATAAACGGATTCCAATATTGGCAAAAAAAAACTTTAAATTTCATAATTTGGTTTTTTGTTGGGTAAAGAGCAACTACCTCACAACAACATGGATTTTGGCTACTGACACGAAAAACTGGAGCGTTAGAATATTAATATAACTAGAACGAATTTAATGCACATAGCATAGCAAATTTGAATGTCGCCAAACCATCAATTGCGATCCAACTAATCAATCTGCGCACTACCTACTCGTATGTTTGAAATTACTTTCGAAATGCTAGTTGCTAATAGCGTGCTTATTTTGTAACGGGATTCGACATTAAAAAACAACTAAGTTGAGAGACTTATTTTTTAGGGTTTCGTTGTAAACTAGGAGCCTGTATAGTTACGCTATGTCCATCTATCTCTCCGCAGAATAAATCAGTGGCCGTTAGTACTAGAATTTAGCAATTAAATTTAGTACACTTACATTATTAATCACGCCCACACGCAATGGCGCTTTTTTTACGCGCTAGTGCGAGTAGTGGTTCATTTTACGTCAGGTCAAAACTTTCGGAGAGCCTTATGTACTAAAAACGTCGTACGATACACGTGTGAAAACAATGAAATTCGTAACTCGTGTCGATTTAATTCTACTCGTTTCGAACTTCATTGTTTTCGCACTTGTAGCGTAATGTACTATTCTATAGATAGCTCGGTGGTGAACCTTGCAGCTGCTTCTTGTTGATGAAGCCTGAAGGATCCTTGTGAAAAACATGACATTCGAAACGAGTCGCGATGTTTTAAAACACGACCGATATAGTGTTTTAAATCGACACGAGTTACGAATTTCGTTTTTGCACGTGTCTCGTACGACGTTTTTTAGTACAGATGGCCCTTCGAAGTTTCAAACCTGACATAAAATGACACACTTCTCGCACTGGAGCCTAAAAAATACACCATCTGTACTAAAAATAATTTTAATTTTAAGCTGGTTCATAAAAATTCATCGAAATTTTTAAAATACCGTTCTTTACATAAGACATGCATTCAAAAATGCATGCCTTGCGTAAATAACGGTCAGGCAGAGCCACTTTTTTGCTCGACTCTACGAAGACACTACGGTACCCTCATATTATCAAATTATCATGCATTTTTAGATTATGAGGACGGGTATGTATTGTTGGACGGTTGAGTAAGGATAATAGGATAATTTTCGTAAAATAGGTAGAGTCTGATGTGTTAAATAAGCATTAAAACAATGATCAGCAAATTTTATTCATGCCACCTAAAGGTACAAAATTTATGATTATTCGTTCCGGCTGTTACTAAAATATATATTACATTTCAATAACATTTTGCACAAAATATTTAAATGTAAAATCTGTATTTAGCTG
The DNA here is from genome assembly GCA_025490895.1 of Thaumatotibia leucotreta. NCBI lineage: Eukaryota > Metazoa > Arthropoda > Insecta > Lepidoptera > Tortricidae > Thaumatotibia > Thaumatotibia leucotreta. The sequence goes on from JALPQI010007429.1 coordinate 27,371, forward strand.
TGGTGTACAATTTTATTCCGACTCGGTAAAATATTAAACTTGAACAATGAAGTATCAAATACGAAAGTAAAAGCATTTTCCTTTTTCTTGCCCCGTAGTGTAATCGAGGGCTTCTATTTAATCCCATAATTTTATTTTATTTGTAATTTGTAGTATACCTTTTGTGAGTTGAGTAATTGTAAAAAATTGCATTTTGCCATAAATGTATTAGCAACTTAAATAAGAATATCATATAATTTCGTAATGTTATCAAATTTTTTGTTTTCCGTTAAAAATTAGGTCTTTAGGCTCATCTATAGAAATTACCTGATATTGCTTTAACCTGCATTTTATTAAATATTAAAATTGTACATTACGACACAAGTGCGAAAAACATGAAATTCGTAACAAGTGGCAATGTTTTAAAACACGACAGCTTAGATAGGGAGTGTTTTAAATCGACACGAGTTACGAATTTCATTTTTGCACGGGTCTCGTACGACGTTTTTTAGTGCAGATGGCCCGCCGAAGTTTTGGACTTGACGTAAAATGACACACTTCTCGCACTAGAGGCTAAAAAGGCACCATCTGTACTTAAAAAGGTTTTTCTTTTTCACACCAAAATTTTTCATCATAATTTTTCATTTAATCAATTTTATGAAACCTTTTAAAATCTATACTAAACTATTTTAAGGCAATTTTTACCTGACCTGGTAAAAAGGTTAAGTTTAATGAGCCTAGGTACCGACATTATACTGTACCTACTCGTATGCTATTGGGCGTAGCGATCGAGCTATAATAAGATTGGTGTGGCCATCTCCCGAATGAGTTGACCCAGTTTCAGACCAAGACATGGGATACAAGCCTTGTGGCTACGGAACCTCATTTGCTTGAGGAAAGTGGGTAGGTTAGTAGAGTGACCACAAATTTAAAACAAAACCGGCCAAGAACATGTTGGGGCATGCTGACGCTGAGCGTATGGTTTTGTACTTTTTAATAATTTATTTTAATAATAAATTTGATTTAATGTAGTTGTAGCTATAGTTTCTTAGTGCAAATATCTAGGTAAAAGGGGATTAACGATCATGAATAACGATTGCGTAGTTAAATATTTATCTCTATATCAATAATTTTTCATCCAAGATGAAGAATATGAATGTCTGTAAAAATATGCATTATGAACCTCATTTCATACTCTTTAATTCTGAATTTCTTTGGCTTTTCTCGCTTACTTGATTTAGCGAATATCACTGTTTAAAAATACCATGTTTTTTGACATTTCATCAGTCTAAATTCCGCACAGTGTTTTTAGGGCCTGCCAATACTGCACCTCAAATTACAATCAAATCCCTTGCGAGCTTTGATTATTTGCTACTTCTGAGAAGAATTACTGAACTCAATTATGTTTGAAGGTTAACCATAAATCAATTCAATTATTTTCGAAATATTATGACCTCAATTTTAGGCTGTTATAAGGAATTCATTAAAACGAGGAACAAATTCTCTACGTGGAAATCCTACAATATTCGAAAGAGAGCATAAATTTTAAGGATACTTGTCTTTCAAAATCTCTTTTTGTAATAGTTCAGATTTAAAACCAAAAGTTTTAAAAATGAAAAACGTTATGAAAAATTTGGGTTTAAACAGAAGAATTTAAGGTCAACATTATCTCTAAATTACAACTATGTTCTTAATATGACAAATGCATTTTTTTACTTAAATAATTAGTTATCAATAGCTAGTTGATTCCCGTGCCCTGTATTGGCGTGGTATTCTGTATTTTATTGTATTCTGTATATTTTCTGTTTAATGATTTTTTTTATTTTACACATGATCAGAATATTTAAAAGTTATTTAAAATTGATATAAACGTAAGATAACCGTTTAGGGAGTAACAAAAAGCACACACATGATAATTTCCATTAATTGTATATTTAGGTATTCTTCCCCTAGTTCTCTGTACTTATATGTAAGACTTCAACCTCAGTTGAATCTCTGCAAACACTTAAAACACTTTTCGTATTTATTTTTAATCAATCTTAATTTAAAAATTCTATCCTATCAGTTAGGTACATAAAAGTTAACTGGAAAAGATCCCTTAAAGGGATAAGTTCGCTTTTGATAAATTTCACTAAATGAGACAGAAGTTCAGGTAAGACCCTATCGTCGATACAATATATTATAATCTAGGACTTCATCTTATAATAGCCAGTAGGTACTTATGCTATCGTTATTTTCTCGAAATGCTTGAAATTATTATTAATATTTGCATTTCGTCGGGGATAGTGCAATACCGCGTAACTAATAAATTCAATTAGAGTCAATTTGAATGTCAATTGTTTGATATTTGAACTCTATCTGCTTTTTTAGTTAAGCGGTATTGTACTATCCCGAACGATTTGTCATTCGACTGCAAATTTTATTTATAATATTCCATTCATCTCACATGAGTGGGTACCCACATAAATTTAAAATATTTTTACTGTCGATTTATTATACCATGAAACCGTTGATCAAAATAAAAACCTTTTATTTGTAATGATCAAGTCAACGGAATCACAATCTTGGGTCATAAAAAAAACTATAAAGCACTATGTTTTAAGTTATAAGTTAAAATGACAGTAAAAGCTTAGAATTTCAGGACTTTGAACCGTTGTATGACCGTTAACTAGTACTTACTCGGGTAAAATGGCGTTCAGTTACGATGCTTCAGATAAAGTGTCCATAAACTCGAGATAAATGTCAAACGAGACATTTAATAAGCCCTTAATAAATCACAGCCCGCGACCCGTATGCTAACAAAACGAGTCCAATATTTATTTCTAAGATTTTAGGTTGGTAATGCTCGTTAATTTAGAATTGAGTTCTCTTGTCAGTGTCAAAAATATACGTTTTTCACAAACAATTACTGTTAACATGGTTTAGCCCTCTGCCACTGATGGTCACGTGACGTGAAATTATTGAATCATGTTATCAATATCGTAATGGCGTCATTGCAAAATACGGGTGTCTGATAGACGTAACATCAGTCGCAGAGAATTAGACATATTTTTATGACATATTTTTTCTCGATGAGTACAGTAGGTATAACATAATTTAGGTACTTACAGAGTGCTGTGTAAATTGTTTTTATTAATTTTCCATCAAAATTAATTAAATTATGTAGCAACTTACAAAATAGATCTGAGTTTCAAATTTCAGTGGCTTAAGTAATCCTTAAGGTGGATTTACACCAAACGAGCGAATAGTCATTCTATCCTATAAAGTAATTCGTCGAAAGTCGTTGATTTCGTAGAGTGGGGGATAGAATTAGCATTCGCTCGTTTGGTGTAAACCCACCTTGCGAGGCTTTGAGATTATTTAAAACACCTGACAGATAATCAATGGAATATCGAAAAACTAGCGTAATTACCATTTTGTCTAGGAACCCATAATAGGATTAAATACAACTTAGTTAGTACCCACGCATTTACAAAAGTTCAAATAACGCCGTGGCTGACAAGTCAGAGGATAGTCTGAGGTAATAATTATAAAGGATTAATAATTAAATATTACCTACCCATTTAAAAATGATTATATGTTTTTAGAACGCTTCCTATTAATTTAATCGTCAGATAATTAAAATCAACTTGTAATGTACATCTGACTTAAAAGCAGCTGTTTTTACATTGCCAAAAATATAAAATAAATACTCATAATACCAAACGAAGATGACAAGCGAAAATAAACTGGGCCTTCACGCATAATTAACTTTGCCGTCTTGTTTTTTCTTATGTACCTACCCTTGTCCGCTGTTCTGTAAAACAACCGCCTAATTTCTAAATTACCCAGGAAACCGATTACTTAAACGTTTTCAAAGGCTATAAAAATACTGTCTAAATTTATAATGCTTTAAAATAGGTAAATCGGTGCAGGTGACCTAATATTAATTCAATTATATTGCCAACTTCCTCGCACAACACATCAGAATTGCGATATAGCGAGGAATTGCCGCCAGCATCCTCGGCACAATGCCACAAGCGCAAATCTTAGATATACATAGCTTAGGTTAAGTGTTAAGTAGTTTTGAAAATATACTTATATGATCCAATATTTAAAAAATCAAAATGTCTATAGGTACTGGATGTATGTAACACTATTTGGTCATTTTAATTATGATAAGAATTTCATACAGTACGAGTATTACTGCTGCCTATTTAATTAATCCTCAATAAATCACTTCAATCCCTTAGTTGACTATTTGGTAGGTACAACGGCCACGAGAAGAGTTCGGATGACGAAAAATGAATTCTTAATACTGTCACCACGCGGCCAAAGGCGGCCAAGACAGACAGTCACATGTAGAGACTGTTACTGAGGTCAAAACTGACCATCCTTCTTATCCCAACGTTGACATTAGTTTTGCACCTCTCCAGTCCGAATGTGCCGGCGTTTCCTGAAGCTCATTTGTCATAATAATCTCTTCATACAACGCGACATTTAAACCGCCGCACCTTCCTAAAAATATGAAGAAAACAAGAGCTTAAGCTAATTTATAGCCACTGACAAGAAAGTGTTTATTTGTTGTCCTTTCGGAATGCATATAAAATAATTATGAAGTTTTTTTAATTTGGAGCGTAGGCACATTAATTTTTAAAAAACCGGCCAAGAGCATGTTGGGTCATACTCAGTGTAGGGTTTCGTAGTTAGTCAAAAACGGCTGGGCCAATTATTATGTTCGAAATATTTATCTTTTAAAGTATTAAGCGGACGACGGAAGCGAAAATGCAAAATTAATATCGATTATTCTATCGATATCCACGGGATTTTTTTTATTCATCATAAGTGCATTTCCCTAGTAGTTCCATTTCTTTTCCAGATATCAAATTAGTTTATGATTTTTAAATTTGAAAAGCCAGTGTTTTAGTTATTTAACACATTTTGATATTCATTGTGGATAAAGTCCCCTTGAGGAAGTAAAATAATCATCAAGCTGGTTTTTTTGGCTTTAATTTTAGTTTCGTTACTGTTGTTTGGTACTGGACACCTCTAGTACAATAAAACAGTAGCTACTAAAATCAAAATGAAAGCCTATAAAATTTAAGTACCTATTACTTATTGTTTATATATTTTAGATCGCTCACAATACTGATATCGTTTATTGTACGTTTTACTTTCAATATATATACACTGATTCCTTATTGGGGCTCGACTGCAGATAAAAAATATTTATGATGAGTTATAGCTTATAGCAGGCTGTGTCTATCTATGTTAAATAATTGAGCTTACTTAGGAACCTGCTGTAATACTGTGTAACAGTCTGACAACGAAGAAAATAAGTCTCATCAATATTTTTAAATTAAAAAAAATTGTATAGATGCCGATAGAATAGTCGATATTTAATTAACATATGAACAATCGCCATCTAATTATATCGGAGCGGTCAGGCTACTCGTAAGTTTCCGAGCAAGCTTCTAATTGTCATTGCGTTAGAGTGCATCACTGACTAAAAATACATTTTAAATACCTAGATAATTGATACGCACCTGAAAGGAAAAGTATTCATACCTATCATCCTAGCAAAACCTTTGAATGTCGGGTTGAACAAATGCTCGGGTTTCCGTTAACATGCTACAAATAAAACAAACGTAGCAAATATATTAGGATTCCGCACATGTCCCTGTTTTAACAAAATTGCAAACATTTACCTTATCCTGTATGAGCGGGAGCGTACAAACTTTGGTTACGAACAACATCGCGGTCATCCCAAACAAACCAGATCCATCAAAAAGTAAATTGTTACGATTGGAGGGATCGGTATAAATACGACGAATAAATTGTTACTACGGTTGTATAAAACCGTGACGAAACATTTTTCATAGCAAATAAAATTTATCAATAGAACTATAGAAATGAATATTTTTCTTCAATTTTTGTGTCTAATTAAATAGAATATGTATGAAATAAAGTATCTTCGAATGTGTACCTACAGTAAGGTGACGTACATGATAATGAATAATATTAATACGAACGATTGAACTTCATGTTGTTTATTAGTTTAATTACATACCTTAACGAACTAACCAAGTCTAACTTAATTTTCTCTATTCAAATTTACAGTTCCAATATTACGTAGTTACCAATCGAAACTAACTTATAACTAGCTAACATATCTAAACCTTAATAAACTATGTAATTTATCAAAACTAAAACCTGGGCAGTGGTCGGATAATGAATGTTTAATAATTGGTTACGGCATAATATAAACAACTGGAATCCTGGGAATAGATTTTAAAATGCGTATCAACCTAAGCATGGAGAAAGGTTCCGATTAAATATTGGTACTTGAGTACTGTATAATAATTATTTATATGTTTTGAAAAAACCTATTTAAAACGGATTACTCAGTATCATGAGTGTCGCCCGCAGACCACGAATCCTGTAAAGTGTTCGAAACATCGGGATGAAATTTAATTTCATTAATATACGCGATATAATTAATTTTCTGATAGTTTTATTTCACGAGTAATCACCGCTCAAAATTTGAGGGTTGATTTGTACTCAGGTAGGTACTTTTCCCCTGCAATATATTTACTTGATGAAAATATGAAGCGGAGTTGGTACATAGTATTTCTCTCTGAGCAGGGTGCATCTTTAAAATATTTAAGAGGTAAATAGTACAAGAACATGACAAGCGTACATAGATATTGGATTATAAGAACATGACGCAAAAAGGACGGGGTGTTATAGTTTGACGTGTCTGTCTGTATGTCTGTTTGTGTATGAGTCTGTCTCTGATATTGCAGCTTACGCTTTTTTTTTTTCAAATATGAAGTAGCCAAGAGTGTTTTAAGTTTAGTTGTTGGTTGGTGGATGGACAAATTGAGAACCACTTTTACGTAGATTAAGAAAAGAATATGTTTAACACGTTCATTGCGGTATCAGGTCTAAAAGATCCGATGATAAACTATCCCGCGGGGCGGCACTAAAAATACTGTTCCTACCGCTGGTGCGGGACATGTATCTTCTATTTGCAAAGGAGTAGAAATGAGACAAATATATTTTTGGGATTGTCTCTTCGAATATATTACAAAATGCTTCTGATTCGCCTTTATCGACTCCCACTAATCCAAAAAGCAAAAAAATACAAATATTAGAAAATGTGTCCATCCCACCAGAACGCAGCAATATAAATTTGCAAAATATTGTTTGTATTTTATTTTTTTCTAGTTTTGTTTAATTTCGGTGATTTTTTTAACGTTGGTTTCAAGTTTTGTTTTACTTCGAATAAAACACGTCTAAAGTTTATCGATATTTTACTTCCACAGCCCTAAACTTTTATCGATAAGTTAATCATTCAGTGCGGATATGGGGTCGAATGGATCTGACAAATTATTTTGCAGATTTAATAATCTTCTAATTCTTAGATCTAGAAACGGCTGATGTTATATGTTGATGTGTTCATCGAAAGTGTATTAGAACAAAAAAAAAGAAAGGAATCATTACTACTAGTCAGTAAATTAAACTTAAAGACATGCACCTCGAACAGATCCATACGACCCTATGACGCTACAACGAAAAGTTCAGAAACAGGTCTAATGTACCTGATACAGCTCCAATGTAAAGTACACGAAATGGACTGCCGCAATGAACGTGTTAAACGCGAAGCCGCGGGTAAAGCTAGTAACATTATATAACAGAAGTATCATCCAATATGGGAGCATCTTTAAGGAGGAATCAACCTTCACCCCGGAGAAGGCTTTAGCCTTTGTCGGGTTCCGTGACAATCATTGTCAAACATGGGTCCAAAAACGATTGAAAGAGCATTCGAGTGAAATAGTGGCATAGGCAATGCACCTAAAAATAAAAAAAAACTGTGTATTACACTTTATACTAGATTCGATGGCCAAGCGGTCATAAAGAAACTATAAAAGTTCTGTATTTGCCATTTTGCCTACGGAACCCATAAAAAAGAGGCCACTCGAGAAGTTGCGAGGCGGCGTCACGTCTTCACTAACAAACAAACTCATAAACAATGAAACTTGCTCCCATAACGTTGCGTTACGATGGATTTCAAAATTAGTTCTCTGAAACAAGATTAGTTAAATAATGTTAATGGTGAAAGTGAGTTTCGTGGACGATAATTATTAGATCCAATAGTCTTGTATGATTCAGCATATAACACCAACGTGCCAGGTGGCATGAGCAACGTACAAAATATTTTAAGCAAATAGTTATACTGTAGATAAACATACTTAATATTTTTCTGCCGCTGCAGCATTCAAGATTGTGCCAAAAATTATTATACTTAGGCTAGCTAGCCAAAACAGTAAATAGGATTAGTTGTTGCGATCAAACGAACTGCCATTTTTCTAATCTGCTACTTACATATTTAATAACTTTGAAAAAGATTCCTAAGCCGTCACGGTTGGTGTTATCTAATAAATTTATTATACTCGTACTTGTATATGGTTACATAATATAATAGTAAAAAAATCGGTCTAGCGAACAGATTTCTCAAGGGACATTCCTTTTATTTACGAGTTCGGCTAAATAGGATATATAAGAAAACCTGATTAGGTGATTAGGTTCCATCTTAATGTGATCAGCGGAGAGTTATTACAAAATCCTACAAACTATTTGATATGTTATATTTCTATGTCTATCAACTCTGGCTAGGTTAGAACACATGAGCGAAAATTAGATTTATTTTAGCCTTGTGGGTTGTATGAGTACGATGGTATATGAATAAGTTTAATTAAATTGAAATATTAGGTGTCATATACCGAAGAAAAAATACCGAAGTATTCCAACGCCGGAGCTGAATTTGAAAACATAAGCAGTTCCACAAAATAAGTTTAATTAATTTTAATAGTATAAACAATCAAAAATTTTTATTTGTTATTTGATGGAATGACTCCGTATATACATAATTAATTACCTCTTTCCTTATTATAATATAATGAACAAATAACCAACAAAGCCTTGCTTCGTCCTTGGCTGAAGAACTTCGATCTTTTTGCAGACGTTTCATGTTTACGACTTTATAATTATCATCAATCAATCAATCTACTCCTTCAATAGCCACGTCTCGAATTTCTAAAAGATGTCTGAATGATGGAAAGCTACGAATTTGATACTTGACGTCTGAACGGAATGGCCTTGGAGATCATTTTGGTTCATTATCAAGTTTCCTTTTTTAAGGTGTGCGATAAAGAGTACCTATTCTATATTCTGCGCACAGAAGTAAAAAAAATAACTATAGAAAAACTTCAATGACGGTTGTTTTAACATAATAAATCGTCCTAAATATTAATGCAAACACCTGTCAAGTACACGAATTCGGTTATTCGATAATGATTTTTATTAAACATGATAGTTAAATTGATTCTGCCAAAACCTGATTTGTGCTCTTAACAGGTATTGGCACGAATAGGACGAAAATTATATTAAATCATCATTAGTATCATTACATATGAAATTGACGTTTTGTATGGAGAATTTTGTGAACTGTCTATTTTCCGTACAATGCTGGTAATATTAGGCACTTCTAAGGCGTGTTTTGTATATCTTTTATTATTTCAGAAAACAAGGTACTATCATACATGTTATTTCAAACAGATGAACCGGCAGCATATGGCAAGAGTTGTTTACAAAGCTTATTTTTGAACATTATTTATGGAATAATCGTGTCAAAAAACCTTTGTTACACAGTGTACTGTTGATAACAAATAATATATCTAAGTTTCTCTTTAGATAATAAAATAAGGGACCAATTAAAGTCTATGACCTCTTCTTCTTCTTCTTCTTCCTTCCCTTATCCCACCTACGTGGGGTCGGGTCTCCTTGTCATTTTGCTCCAGAGTGGTCGATTCTGGGTTGTCTCTTCTGCTATGTTCAGGATCCTTAGGTCGGTTTTGATACTGGACCACCAAGTGGATTTTGGTCTTCCTCTTTCTCTTGGTTGTTCCGGAAGGTTTAATGCAGTATTGACGACATGGTCTTTTCCTCTTCTTTTTATGTGGCCGTACCATCTCAGACGGGTTTCAAGGAGTTTAAAGTCTATGACCAAAAATTCAAATTTCATAGGTAACCCAATATAAACGTCAAAGTTACTGCAACTTTCATAAAGCCAATACTGCTTACCCCTGAAAACCTTCAGACTTATAAAGAGCTGTTCATAAATTCAGCAAATACCGCCCCCTGCAATGTTGCACGTCGGATCCTCGCGTCGCTGCATTAGACTGCAAACAGCATCTAAGACGTACCTACCTAATATCCGTGCATTGCATCTCATGCTTCCAGTGAGATTAGAAGATGCACGGTATAGACGTTGTATGATAATCTAGTTAAAAGGCATGTATTGCTCACTTCTAGGTAAATAACGGACCAAAGCTAGGCGATTTTGGCGTAGCCACAAGTCATCTACGGTCGCATTTCTTCATGAAATGGTTAAATCATTAGAGATATGGAATACTTAAGAAGTTAGAATTGATAAGCCTACCTACTACACTATTCGATTTGTAAGATACATTTCGGACACTTACGATTCCCATAGCTCGAATGTCGGCCACGTAACGTGGCCATTGCCTTTTCTATTGCAAGTACTACGCTTACTTTATCTTCGTGAGAATTATCCGGTGTGTAGCTGCAGGTTATCCTCATAAACAAATTTTGAGGAGAAAGAAAACATTTACCAAAAACTCACCACAGTATTTAGCTGATATGGGATGCGTCTTATGTTTACCGGTATATGTTCTTATTTTATTTTAATTTATGTTCGGAAATTCGAATAATGTAGAGTCACATTAATAAAGTTGTGTGAAAAAAATAGTAAATTTATAGTATCTTATACAACCATTGTTTAAGAGAAGTCAAAAAATCAATTTTCTCTGCTTTGCCCCAAGGTTGACTGGTAGAGAATGCCTCATGGCATTAAGTCCGCCTGTTGTACTTTAAGTTTTACTTTTGTGCAATAAAGTTTAAATAAATAAATAAATAAAAAGGTGAGTGGCGTGGGTAACAATTTGAGGCGAAGCCGAAAATTGTTATTAAAGACGCCGCGAGCATTTTTTGACTCAGTTAAACAATGTTGCATACAATACTTTTTCTACGACCACACACTTTTTTTTTAAATAAAATTGTAAATTTGAAAAATATGCTTAGTCAAATACAATTTTTTTAATTATCAAGGTCGGGCGGGAGACGTCGAAATTAAAAAAGAAAGCTCCTTTATGGTTTACTATTTATCAAGGCAGTATGGCTTAGTGCTTTTGCCTGTCCACAAAGACTAAAATTTAAAAAAAAAAACTGTCAGAAATTACATTTAAAATTAGGTTGGCAACCATGCATTTCATTACGTCTTGTATACACAAGGTGTTTTAAAATCCAAAAACGCACTGTGTGTATGCCCAGATACGTTTATAGGGAATAGACAATATAGACTTGTCATGACATCTATAAGGTAGGAGCTTAAAGGTGTGTTCACGACACGACACGTAAAAGAAGGTTGTGTCACAAGGGATCAAGATTATGTATTTGCGGCGAGGGCGTTTATTGAAACTCGTATGAAGTAATGGATTACACAATAATGCAATGTATGTGTAATTGGAGTCCTGAGCGTAACGAGGGTTTCAAACGTTAACGCCCAAGACGGAACGCTGTCAAAGTTATTCGGTTTCCTCGTGTTACTCCTCGTATATTATTTTTATGAGTTTAACAATACTATACATCACAACAAATTGCTTTTTAAATTATCATAGCTTGTATGTATATAAGCGTTGGAGCACAGACTGATCTAAGCTACTCCCTATATTTTATATTGGTTGCATAATTTTTCGGACCAAGTCTTTTTTCCCATTACCGACCCACCTAATATTTAAGAGTTCTCGATGGACCTGTTTATTTACGATATAAAACCAATTCAAACAGCTCCCGATTCCAAGCGGTTCACAATTTAAGGACTGGTAATTTTGTACCAATTTCAACGACAATTAGGCAAGTGGATTCATGTTTACGCGTACCCAAAATTTGTAACATCAGGAGACAAAATGTTTGGGCTCGATATATTAGATTTGTTACCTACCTACGTCACATTTAGTACATGTGATTTTATTATTTGCTAAGCAGATCTTAACATTATTTTAACATCATTTTCTAAACAAGCAACTCAAATAAGTATCGAAAGAATCCGCTCATAAATATGTTACGAAGTTCTTATTACACAGAATTAGAGTGCACTGGGACATATTTTTGAACATTGTTGTGTACACCTTATTTTGCCTTTGACTGTATGATAAAGTTTGTAAAAATGATATCTACAAGTATTTATAATTATAAGATATTATAACATAATATCCGAAAAGTGACTGATGTCCGCTGAGACGGGTGGCTGTGGATGAGAGGTTCTAAGCCTCAGTCGTGAAAGATTAGGATGTGGGTTCGAATCCCACATTGGTGAACTTGGCGAGTTTCTTTTATATATACCTATAGATCTAGTTCTAGCATCACTTATTAAACTATGTGCACTACAATAAAAAATGTGTAAATTATAAACCAAATTCATATAAATTCTTTGCATTGTTTCTAAAGCTCGATAAATATTTTGGCACCGAATAAAACAAATAAAATGAAACGCAAAACACTAAAACGTTTACGGGAGTAAACGAAGAGCAAACCCATTAAAGGATTTCACTCTATTTTAGGAGGGAGAAAACTTTTCGTGTTCATGTGTAGAGATGTGTAGGTGTAGTGTTCATAGAATAAATTGTGAACACGGCGCAGTAGCTATATCTTATTTAATTTTTATTTCAAAGGTACACAAAACAGATAACATTCAATACATCACAATTGAAAAATAAATGGTAAGTTTAAAATTAAAATGTCATCTAAAATAAGCGTAAGATTTACTACTAAAACTGTACTTGCATTAAAATTGGAATTTAATCATTTCGATAAAAATATCAACCAAATCTATATAATATATAAAAGAAGAAGCTCCCTTATAAAGATGCACGCACAGCCTAAACCCCTGGTCCTATAGACTCCAAATTTGGCACGTAGGTTCCTTTTATGGTGAAGACGAGCACTAAGAAAGGATTTTACAAAATTCACCTAAAGGGGTTGAAATGGGGGTCCAAAGTTTGTATGGCGAAATAAGATTAGTTGAACTATTTGATCCCAAACTTCGCAAAAGTATTCTTTAAAGTAATTGAGTAAAGGTATGTTAAAGGTTTTTTGAAAATTCAACCCCCAGAAAAAGGTAAAAAGGGTGACGAAGTGAAAAAATCAAGTTGGGTATCGTTTCTATGGTTTATCGGGACGTAGATCACGAATACAATAACGATTTTTAATTTTAACGCGGCGGACGTGAAATACTATGAACACGGTTATGGTGTAATGGGGTAAAATTCGAAAAATATCAATATAATTTTATTATTTATCTTTTATCTATATATATAAACGGCAATGTCCTGACTGACTGACTGACTGACTGACTGACTTAAATCAACGCACAGCCCAAACCGCTGGTCCTAGAGAGTTCAAACTTGCCATGTACATTCTTTATAATGTTTAGAGGCGCACTAAGAACGAATTTTTGAAAATTCATCCCGTAAAGGGGTTAAATGGGGGGTTAAAGTTTGTATGGGGAAATAAGATTAGTTGGGCTATTTTATTCGAAACTTCACAGGAATGTTTTTGACAATAAATAAGTAAACACATGTTTCAGGTTTTTTGAAAATTCATCCCTTAAAGGGGTTAAATGGAGGGTTAAAGTTTGTATGGGGAAATAAGATTACTTGGGCTATTTTATTCGAAACTTCACATGAATGTTTTTGACAATAAATAAGTAGACACGTATTTCAGGTTTTTTGAAAATTCATCCCTTAAAGGGGTTAAATGGAGGGTTAAAGTTTGTATGGGGAAATAAGATTAGTTGGGCTATTTTATTCGAAACTTCACATGAATGTTTTTGACAATAAATAAGTAGATACATATTTCAGGTTTTTTGAAAATTCATTCCCTATGGGGGTTAAATGGCGGGTTAAAGTTTGTATGGTGAAATAAGATTAGTTGGGCTATTTTATTCGAAACTTCACAGGAATGTTTTTAATAATAAATAAGTAAACACATGTTTCAGGTTTTTTGAAAATTCATCCCTTAAAGGGGTTAAATGGAGGGTTAAAATTTGTATGGGGAAATAAGATTGGTTGGGCTATTTTATTCGAAACTTCACATGAATGTTTTTAACAATAAATAAGTAAACACGTATTTCAGGTTTTTTGAAAATTCATTACCTATGGGGATTAAATGGAGGGTTAAAGTTTGTATGGGGAAATAAGATTAGTTGGGCTATTTTATTCGAAACTTCACATGAATGTTTTTAACAATAAATAAGTAAACACGTGTTTCAGGTTTTTTGAAAATTCATTCCCTATGCGGGTTAAATGGAAGGTTAAAGTTTGTAAGAAGGAACCAGATTCGTTGGGCTATTTCATTCAAAACTTCATAGAAGTGTTCTTGCCAATGAAGATGTAGGTATTTATCTACATACCATGTTATATACGAGTAACATAGGTACGATGAATATGTAGATACTTTTAATATTAAATTTTGGTACGTAATGCAGTTTGCTACATAAAAGGTCATTGTGAGGTTTTATTTTTTAAGTCTAGACAAAACCATATTTATTTGTTTGTTCGTTAAAAATATCTACAAATTTGCATGGCGACATATGATTCAAAGCGAACGAATTTCAAATGTTTCTTTGACAGCTCGCGGACAGTATATGTATAAGCAGCGCGGGTACACGGGCACGGGCCGCCTCACTGTAAATTCAGCTTTCTAATTCGTGTAGTTTATTTGCAATTAAGTATTCAATTATGTCATACTAATATGCTATTCAATGAAACAGACTTCAAACAGAATGTAATAACGTAAGATTCTACTTAGGTTTAGGAAAGGTTAGAACTGCGACCCCACACAGAAACGAACGGCTATCAAAGTAGGTTTTGGGTTAGATTAGAAATGCGACTCCACACAGAAACGAACGACTATCAAAGGAGGTTCAGGTTAGGTTTGAATAGTAACCCCATACAGCAACGAACGGCTTTGAAAGAAGGTTTATGTTAGGTTTGAACTCCAACCCCACACAGAAACTAACGGCTATTAAAGTAGGTTTAGGTTAGGTTAGAACTGCGACCCCACACATAAGCAAACGGCTATTAAAGCAGGGTTAGTTTAGGTTAGAACTGCGACCCCATGCAAAATAAAACGGCTATCAAAGTAGGTTAGGTTAGAACTGCGACCCCACACAAAAGCAAACGGCTATCAAAGTAGGTTTAGTTTAGGTTACAACTGCGACCCCACACATAAGCGAACAGCTATCAAAGTAGGTTTAGGTTAGGTTAGAACTGCGACCCCACACATAAGCAAACGGCTATCAAAGCAGGTTCAGTTTAGGTTAAAACTGCGACCCCACACAAAAGAAAACGGCTATCAAAGTAGGTTAGGTTAGAACTGCGACCCCACACATAAGCAAACGACTATCAAAGTAGGTTTAGGTTAGATTAGAACTGCGACCCCACACATAAGCAAACGGCTATCAAAGCAGGTTTAGTTTAGGTTAGAACTGCGACCCCACACAAAAGAAAACGGCTATCAAAGTAGGTTAGGTTAGAACTGCGACCCCACACATAAGCAAACGGCTATCAAAGTAGGTTTAGTTTATGTTAGAACTGCGACCCCACATAAAAGAAAACGGCTATCAAAGTAGGTTAGGTTAGAACTGAGACCCCACACATAAGCAAACGGCTATCAAAGTAGGTTTAGGTTAGGTTAGAACTGCGACCCCACACATAAGCAAACGGCTATCAAAGCAGGTTCAGTTTAGGTTAAAACTGCGACCCCACACAAAAGAAAACGGCTCTCAAAGTAGGTTAGGTTAGAACTGCGACCCCACACATAAGCAAACGACTATCAAAGTAGGTTTAGGTTAGATTAGAACTGCGACCCCACACATAAGCAAACCGCTATAAAAGCAGGTTTAGTTTAGGTTAGAACTGCGACCCCACACAAAAGAAAACGGCTATCAAAGTAGGTTAGGTTAGAACTGCGACCCCACACATAAGCAAACGGCTATCAAACTAGGTTTAGTTTAGGTTAGAACTGCGACCCCACACAAAAGAAAACGGCTATCAAAGTAGGTTAGGTTAGAACTGCGACCCCACACATAAGCAAACGGCTATCAAAGTAGGTTTAGTTTAGGTTAGAACTGCGACCCCACACAAAAGCAAACGGCTATCAAAGTAGGTTTAGGTTTGGTTAGAATTGCGACCAGTGCGACCCCACATAGAAACGAACGGCTATTAAAATATGTTTAAGTTAGGTTACAACTGTGACCCCACATATAAGCAAACAGCTATTAAAGTAGGCTCAGGGATAGTTTAGAACTGCGGAATAAATATTACTAAATTTAAACCAAACTAAAATAAGAACCCGTAAAGGAAAACCTCAAGCACCATTCAAAATTCCCTGATTTAAATTTACTGAAAACTATTCTTGGACAGAATGACTTGTCGATGAAATGAAAATACTTGAACCGTTGTTTTTGAAACAACATTCGATTAAATGATTGTCGACAAGTCAAGGCGAAACCAAAAAAAAAAATCACAAATATTAAACTTATTTCGGCCACTTTTGAATCTCCTGAGAAAAAAAAAAACAAAATAAGATTCATTATTAGCAGGAAACCGTGTAACATGCATAATATATAACTACATACAATCGAAATGAAAACCAACTTCTTTTTTGAAGTCGGTTGAACACATTTTTTTTCATAGAAGTCCAAAATCTACGCGTGCGAAGCCGCGGGCAAAAGCTAGTCTATATATATAAAAGAAGAAGCTTCCTTATAAAGATGCACGCACAGCCTAAACCCCTGGTCCTATAGACTCCAAATTTGGCACGTAGGTTCCTTTTATGGTGTAGACGAGCACTAAGAAAGGATTTTACAAAATTCACCTTCTAAGAGGTTGAAATGGGGGTCCAAAGTTTGTATGGCGAAATAAGATTAGTTGAACTATTTGATCCGAAACTTCGCAAAAGTATTCTTTAAAGTAATTGAGTAAAGGTATGTTAAAGGTTTTTCGAAAATTCAACCCCCGGAAAAAGGTAAAACGGGTGACGAAGTGAAAAAATCAAGTTGGGTATCGTTTTTATGGTTTATCGGGACGTAGATCGGCTGTCCCAAATCAAAGCCTAGTAAGTGTATTTAGCAAAATTTTACAGGAGAGGCAAATAAACATTTTGTTAAAAAAAAATAGTAGCAGAGACTTTTATCTCACAAGACTTTGTCTTATATAAAGAAGTATAACTTGCTTTATAAGACAAACTATTGAAACTTAATATATGTATCTTTTTAGAACTTTTATGTGCCTTACTAACAACTGATTACAAAAAAATAATAGAAATGTTATGTCAATCAGAAAACTGAAACCTAGCAAGTGGTACAAAAATGGTAAATTTTACTGCTTGTAAGCAGTAAACTCTTAAAATGTCAAGTATAAAATCAAGCTAATGCTTACTTTGAAATCCGGATTAGGATTACCATTTTAATAAGGTAAAGGTAAAATTGTAGTATAGTGCATTGTGGTAATTTCAAACTACAGAAATTTTGCTCGGGTAATTTCGGAATGAATCTTTATTATGATAAAAATAACGGTGTGTTTTATGGTAATTTCAAATAAGACTACTTATGAAATGACTGCAAAGTACCCTATT
>JALPQI010007430.1:0-43472 GCA_025490895.1 Thaumatotibia leucotreta
CGCGATTTCGACGTTGGTCAATGATCAGTTACTAAAAGTTGTGCAGCACAACTTATGTATGGGTATAATGGGTGAATCAACTTTTTTCTGTCTGTTATTACCATGGTTACGGACGCCTGAGTCACGCTGGTTTTATGCATAATTATGATACTTAAACTATGCAAACATGCATTTTTCTCGTGTTAATAAACCCTTTCCTTGATTGGCCACCTACAAACATGTCCATGTATATTTGCATAAAACCAGCGTGACTCAGGCGACCGTAACCATGGCAATAACAGATACAAACTTGTTGATTCACCCATATACGGCGTGTGCGAGGTTATTAGTGACTCAGAAAATACCCTGTATATATATAATTTAGTTTGTTTTAAGTGGATGTCAAGTTGTTTGCGCTTAAACCCTTTTCAAGCTGTGTAATTGGTCGAATTAATTTTGTCAATCGTCATTGCCTTATACGATGTATTCATGGATTTGTCACACTGGATGCGTTCTGTCTGCGGTCAGGTTACGTAGAACATTTCGTTCGTTTTGACTTTACCGAATCCAGTGTGATAAATCCTTTAAAAATTAAAAATAACGTTTTCAATTTAGCACATTAAAAATAAATTACGACAAATCGCAAAAATAATTCGAACCTAATATAATACTACAAATTGATCCAGATTTGAGACATCTGTCCCTTTCAAATTGGAATAGATAGAAAGAAACAGACGCTGTTAGGATAATAAGCAGTGGCCAGTTGCACTACTGTGTATTATTATTTAGAATCAAAACTATTATTAATTTAATCGATGGATCGATAAACTTAAAATCAATACCATAATGGTGACCTATCTTTAGGTTTTTGGTAACTAGCTTTGAGCATTCGATTTTAAGATTAGTTTTATTTAAGTAATTGTGAAAACACAAATCAAATTATTTATTAACTAAATATTTTGATTTGTACTTTTATTTTTTTCCTAGTAGTCAGTCACACTACTTAATACTAAATAAATTATAAATATTGGATGTCAAATACCAAAAAAGTTGAGCACCAGGTTCGATTCCCACCTCGGACGTTGGTGATCTTGGTCGTTTTTTCTTTGGTATATGACATCCAATATTTATAGTTTTATTTCGTTTTATAATTATGTTTGAACTAAATATTACACAAAAACTGTAAAGAATAAAGGACTCCCCTAATCACGCAGCGGAATCGGCTTAAGTCGGTCGAAATAAACTTTACGTCGACCGCATAAAAGCGAAAAATCCGATACTGCGTTGGCCGAACCGATACGTGCCGATCGACATCTTTTCGCTTTTATACCGTAGACATCGACGTCAAACCGGCTTACGCCGATTTGACGTCGATTGATTTGGGTGAACCCTATAAAAAAGTATGTACATTCATCAAAGCTGGCACGAATAGAATTAATTAAATTAAAAATTAATAAAATCTATCATTGTGTGTATGCGGCCGTGCTATACCAACCTGTATCTACTGTCATTTTGACATCCACACAAAGATTTTCTGTCATTGCACTTACAAGCTTTTTCACTTTTAGGGACTTTAAATTAGTTTGAAATTAATTTTGACATTTTGATTTTTATTAATCAATAAAACCTTAATTTTCTAACGACAATTAAGCACTAATTAAGCAGTTTCAATAAAAACTCGGTTTTGCTGTTAATTTTCTAAATTATAAGCGATATTAAAAACGGCGATAAAGCTTAAATTTCTAAAGCTTTATTTTTTTTAAATATGTTGCGTAAGCATTTGTTCGAAAATATTCGTGACTAAGTGTTGTGTCTTGTCTCGCACCAGGTACAGATATATATATGTATATGTATGTATGTAAATATGTATATGTTATATAATATGTATTTAAATTTTGTATTTGTACAAGTATTGTATTTATATAAAATAATAATTGACTTGATTAAAGAATCAATATCACAAAAGTTTAAATCCTGCACCAAACTAAAGCTTTCTGTTTAGCCCAATGGTTGACTGGTAGAGAATGCCTTAAGGCGTTAAGTTCGCCATTTGTACTTGTGCTTATATTTTGTACTTATATTGTGCAATAAAGTTTAAATAAATAAATAAATTTCCAAAGATATCGTACTTAATAGGCATGATGACTGGCAAATCAAATCAGCATCTTTTTTCGAACTGTCAAAACGATCACCAGTATGGAACTTTATATGAAATACTCAAAAGTGACGTCACGTTTGAGTACTGCCAAATGACCTACTATTAAGTTCTTTTCAATTTATTAAATAGAAGTTCTGCACAAAAATTACTGCAATCGTCGTGCATAATGTTAAATAATTTATTTTAACTACAGTCATCATCCATATACGAATCTGACTGCAACTAAGGTTTTTAATGTCACGCTAATTGGGTACCCTGCCTCGATCCAATCGTGCCAGCTTTGGTGAATTTAGCTGTAGCATCGAAAACGATTTATAGTTACGAAGAATAACACGGTACGGACACTAACCTGAGCTATACGCGTTGGGTAACGGTCTTCTTCGATTATTACTAGCTTGCTTGTTCATAGAACTGATAGTCGGTCGCATGAGACCCGCGCCGCGGGTCCTAGATGGCGCTGGATCCGATTCTGAGTCGCTCTGAAAAGATAGATAGATAGATAGAATACTCTTTATTGCACACCTTAACAAAAATAAAACATGGTTAAAACAGACGATTATACATAGAGGTACACAACAGGCGGTCTTATCGCTATAAAGCAATCTCTTCCAGACAACCTTTGGGTAGCGGAAATAAATTAAAATAGTGAAATAGTAGGTGATTGCAACATTTTAAGGAGCAAACATTTAGAATCATGTAATATTTTAGCTGTAAATATCAAAGTCCGTGTGGTAACGGCAGTAAGAATACATTTGTCACCACCCCAACTCTTCGTGCGGGTGTTGTAAGAGTCGACTAAGGGATTGAAGTGTCACTGACCATTCTACAAGATTGATGATGGGCAGCAGCGTCGTCATAGTGGACACATTACTGCGATCGCTAATCCGCTTGCCCAGCGTGGCGATTATGGGCATTTACCTCCTTATGCGTCTATGCGCATGGTTAATAGGAGAGGCTTACGTCCAGCAGTGGACTGAGAAAGGCTGATGATGATGAATATTTTAGCTGTAAATATCAAAGTGGTATACGATTGGTTCATATAACTTAACCCTTTATCTGGCACCGGTCCCCGAAATAACCGCTCTGTATCATTATATTTTTGTATTTTTTTTCTTGTACAGAATTTTTTGTATGGCTTCGAAGCTTGAATTCAGGATTTTTGAGTAAAAATAATTCTCTTACACCCCCTGCATAAAGTTGACAATAAACACATGACGTTTTTGAGACCGCCAATTCGTCAGTTGAATGTAAAAATAAAAAATAAAATAATTAAAATCAAATTCATAGAATTGAAATTTTAGACATTATAGGTAACACATTAACACGTTCGGCGCCGGTGACACAGATGATGATGACGTAATGAATTTCAATATCAACCTATAGTAACTTAAACCACCATTTAAAAATGTGATTGGCCCATCAAAGTTTTATAAATAAATAAATAAATAAAATAAATATCTTGGAACATCTTCACAACACAAATCGACCTAGTCCCATGGTAAGCTCAATTAAGGCTTGTCATGTGGGTACCAGGCGACGATATATATAATAGATAGATACATATAGATACTTAAATACATAGACAACCATGACCAAGGAACAAATATTTGTGATAAATAAATACACAAATAATGCTCTCGCCGGGATTCGAACTCGGAACCTCAAGCTTCGTAGGCAGGGTCACTACCAACTAGGCTACGGAGGCTGAGGTTTTGATTGTCTATATTCTATAAACGTTTGTCAAAGATTTGGGCCGAAATATGCGCGATGTTAAGAAAAGTCCTGCCACTCCTTCCCATTTTGGCAAAATTTAACAATTGTTATTGGGGGCATTTTTGAGCTGGCGTTAGACGTCCATGTCATATAATATATGGTCGCAGCTATGCCTAGCGTTGAAAATTTCCGGATTAAATCCCGATTCTTTCCAAACAGCTTGTTTTTTTCCGGATTTTTCGAAAATTTCAATGAAAGTTTCCACTATAATTTTCAACTCTAAACCAATGCGAATTAGATCTAATTTTCACTTTTACCAGGATAACGCGATGTCATCGAAGAAAAGTCAATTGAAATAGATGGCAAGGAGTGACAGTGACAGTGGCATTGATTATTTCTGTAAAAACCCGAAAAAAAATAAAAACAAACAAAATTTTCATATATTCCCGAAAAAAACCATTTGATTTTTTCCGACATTTTCAACGCTAGCTGTGCCCCCTTAAATTAATGTGTTAATGGTAAAGATTTAAATCAGTATCATACCTGATTCAGCACTCCAACACTGCTACTCCTAGTCATATTAGACTTCGCGTTATACCGGGGCGCAGGCCTAGCGAAGCCGCTGGGGCTCTTCCCAGGGCTCGGCGCTGCAGGCTTGCTAGTCGCTGCTAAAATAATGTTAGGTTAGTAACTCCATCTGTCATTCGGTTTGGTAAACAAGTAACGCCATCTATCGTTGAGTTTTGTTGGCAGGTAACGACATCTATCGTCGAGTTTGGTAGGCAGGTAACGCCATCTATCGTTGAGTGGTACAATAAGAAGCCATCGAAAATGGGAAACCTATGACGTTTTAGATAAATTGACGAGAGCAAGGACTTGCGTATGTATTGGTATTGTGTAGGCATTCTATATCTGAATTGTCTCGAGTCTAGTACTGTCATCTTTTAACTATAGTTCCCGATTTCTAAGAATGAACGTTAAGATGAATGAAAGTTAAGAGTATCGGAAAAATGGTGAGTCTTACCCTCATAAAGATTAATCTATAACTGTCCTAAGGTTATTATTTTTTGTTGCTGAGTTTATTTATTTATATTATTAACGTTACATTTACATTTAGAAATCGGCAACAATAGCAGTAAACCTAATTGCAAAGACAAAATGTTCGCATTAAGAGTGTTACTTTCAGTAACAGCACTGAAAATGCAATTATAAGATCTCGAAAATTTATCTAAACAGGGAACATTTATAATTACGAGTATAAGACTCGTTCATACGTATAAGAAAAGCGTCATCTCTTGTGGAATAATAGGTTTTATTTAATTATACTTTTAATATTCTTTTACTTTAAGATAGAAACGTAATAAATCAACATTCAAAGAGTTATCTTTGTAAGATAAAATAAAAATATATCGTTTTCTGTAAATCTACTACAAATTTATTTTATAATTCAAAAACTTACTTTACCTTACTCTTGAACTACATACCTAGTACTAAACAAGACAAAGTCTAGACTTGTAATCTAAATTCCTACTAGTTCATAATATTAATATAATTTGCTTAATAATTAAAGTGCAATTTTAAAATTAAATACATTTAAGCAGCGTGAAAGCTTAATGACAGCTGTTAGTAAATAAGCATGAAAAAGCTAATCACAAGTACATTCGACTAAAACATGCAAATACAAACGTGTGCATAAAATAATATAGCAAATATTGTATATAGACCTACGAACAACATTCTTTTAGACTTACAATAACGAGTGCGATTTTTATTGCATTATACAACGGCTCTAGCACATCTTGTATTTGAGCAATTCGCTACCTTCTCATGACCACCCGTCTCTTTTTAATAAATAAAACCAAAAAGAGACGGGTATCCCCGGCAAAGCTGTGATTATTTGTCAAACACAAGATATAGTGGCTTTTTTTAACTTCTAGGATATAATCATATTATTTGGTTATGTTATACCTTGTACCACCGAAACCTTTAAAATGCATTTTTTTTTTAATTCTATTAGACTATCCTATTATATGGTTATACCTTGTGCCAGCCGAAACCTTGCTATATCTACTTACCTTCCAATACCAGTGTGAAACATAAAATATTAGCTTTGTTCTGCACGGTTGACCACCACCAAAATTATAAAATACAAGGACCATTTACTTAATGGATGTCCCATCTAAGTAATTTTGTTGAAGCGCGAAATCGATCATGAATACCGTTGTGCTTATCTTGCATTTTCCCATGCTAGAGCTATAATTTTAATCGAATACAATGCTACTTTGAATGTAATCACTATCTAAATAAAACACAGCTTCTAAAGAGTTTTAAGATTCTTAATATGGTGGTAAAACAAAGTAAAAGAAAGGATACTAATTGATGTAGTGTCAACGCCAAAACAATATTTTGTTACAATGACGTACTCACTTTACATAGGAACTGGGTTGTCACATTAATCCACCAGATGTGTATAATTTTAAAATAACTGATAATGTAAAATGGCGGAATTTTATTTTGTTGTCATTTTTTAAATTTTCCAAATTTGGACTGTTTTACATTTTTTCTACTCAGAATCACGAGCTCTTTCGATCCTGATATAAATATAAAAGTGTCCCAAAAAAAATCCATTCATATGCTTTCTTCGACCGTAATTCAGTGGAAGACAAAAGAATGTATGGAATTCTCGGGTCACTTTTTTTGCTAATAAGGATCGATTCAAAAGAGTTTGTTGCTATTCCAATTTGAATAAAGAATTATTTGACTTTGACTTTGACTTTGAAAGAGCTCGCGATTCTGTGTAGAAAAAATATGAAAATATCCGAATTTGGAAAATTTTAAAAAACTACAACAAAATAAAAATCCGCCCAAAAAACCTTTTTTATCAATAATATCAGCGTCATTTTTCATAACATGTGTTCAGCGGAAATTAAACTTCACGGATTCTGATTATCATCCTACAAAAACAGACGGTACACATGACGACTTCCGTGGTCACATTCGTCTCAACACAACTATTCAAACGAGACATCCATGGTCTAGCACATCCCATCACCAGTTCACCTTGTGTTCTTGGCGCTGGTAGCGGCTTAGCTGCCAGGTCCGAAAGCGAGATAGCGCGCCTCATGCCGGACTCTTCCTCCTGCGCGTACGGCGATAGGTGCGTGCGATTGGCTGGTGAAAATTCCTTACCTTAGACCTTCGCTTTTCGTAGTATTACGTCAAGATTTTTAAATGCTAGTTGTTTCCGTTAGAATAGAACTTTTATTAAAACCTACAGGAATTGCACTAGAAATGATAAATAGTTCCATACCAATCTAAAATACCTACTTATTCGTAATACACTTCTAATAATTGTTTTTCTAATAAAGCTAATATTAAAAATTATAATAACCATGCAGTATTCGCAAAACATCAAAACAAACAAGGTAACGAACATTATGCTTATTGCTTAAATTTGGTTGCAATCTGTAAATGAAAAACACTATATTGTTGATCTTTTCGTTTTAATTATTTTATCGTTCGTATATCCATATCAGATAACGAATAGCGTTTAAATTACAATTAAAATAAAAAGAAATATTAACGCAAAGGCAGGATTACTTTTGATTCAAAGGTTAAAAAAAACAAATCAGACAAATGAAGGCACTGAAAATTGCTTTTGTAAGCAATTTGGAATATACTTAAACATCTTTTTTCCATTAGGATCAACTTCTGATTAAATCATGAAGTAAAGGAAAATGACTAAAGTTACAAACAAATTATTTTTAAAAAGGTTAAACAAACTATACTTAAAATCCCGAAGCATAATTTAACAACCGTCGTCACGCTAAAAGATCAGCAATTGTGTTGAAACTTACAGTGTCACTATCACAGAACAACTATCAAAAAGCATGCTAAAAACGACGAAAACTTGGTCATGCTCCCAACCTTGAGGGTCAAAGTGAGACGGCAGGATTGGGGAATGTAGGGGCACCCTTTTAGCCAATGCTGATAGCCTTACGCTAGCCCCAGAATGCAAAAGAGGCCTGAATTTAGCCGGCGGCATTCTGTTCTCCATACAAAGTCTTGGAGTAGGCACGCGGATAATTCTACGAAAAGGCGGTTTAGGTTTGTTGAAGATTGACAGTCTTTTAGGAGAATTAGTGCAACTAGAACTGGTGGTTGATGATTCGTAATTCTCACTGTCTAAGTGTACGTCGGTTTTGGGTATCACCATTTCGTTGTATACTCTTTGCTTTAGCATTTTAGGCGGTTCTGTTTCTATGGTATTGTTTAGTTTTTCTTCAGGCTCGTTTCCAGCGTCGCAGCTGGCTTCTAAAGCTTCTGTGACTACACCCCCTATTTGGTCTGTATCTAGAATGTCTGGAAGACTTAGGTTACGCTTGATTTCTTTTCCGTCAGAATTAGTCTCTGTGTCTGTATCAGCTTCTTCTAGTGTTAGCGATGCGAAGTTAGGAACAGTTTGCTTTGTTGCTAATTTCTCGAATTTTCTGGAAAGTACTTTGACAACTCCTTTACCGTCATTTATGTTTGCTTTGAGTGGTTTCATTCGGTACTCTTTTAATATTTTCTCTTGCAGGATTTTTCGTTCCTCCATTTCCACTAACTTATTTATTATTTCTATTTTTCTCTCTATGTACTTGTATTTTTTTATTTCATCGCTCATTTCCTTTGGGTCTATGTTTTCCTTTGTTTCTCTATTTCTATTAGACGAACAAGCACTGTCAATTATAGACGTCATCTGATTGTTTTGATCTTTAATAAGTTTTCCATAAGATATCTTATTGTTTTGCTCTGCATAATAGTCTAAAGAGTCTCTAGCAAAATCATTGTTATCTTCAAGAACGTCTAGTGAATCCATACTAACTTGCTTCATCCTTTCCATTCTTTGCATCGCGTATACTTCAAGACTATCCATTTGCATTTCAGACTTATTTTCATTGATGTCCTTCTCTTTAACGAAAACATCAAACGTTTTCTCAGCGGCATCATTGGGATCGTCAATCTGATTAGAATTATTATCTTCTAGCGGTTTTTTATTTGATATGAAGTTTTTGTTTTGTAATCCGTCTAATTTAGCCTTATATTGCGAGGATATTGATGAACTAAGTCCAGATTTCTCCAAGCCTGCTTTTAGTCTATTATTAAGTTTGACCGAAGAAGTTCTTTTAATAGGTTTCGGCGGCTTATGTGGCACGAACTCCATAGTTATCTTAACATTATTGTTTTTCTGCCCGGAACCTCTTTCCAAACTCTTTGTGGTGTTGTTACATTTAGCTCCATTTGCCTTTTCTTTATTAATCTGATTTTTATTCATTTTTGTTTGTGTATTCTTTCTAATCTGTTCCTCGAATTTCTCCAAATTCTTTTGCACATGAGAGTTACGTTTTTCCATTAAATTCTTTAGAGGGTTAGGTTTTGACGCAGGCTCTAGTACCACTTCGAAACTACAGCTTTTGGATTTGACCATGGCCTTTGTTTCACATCCTTCCATTTCACTTTTGTATTTCTGATTTTCAGCAAATTTGGGCTGTAGAGATTTGCTTGTACTGGCCATATAATCTTGCTTGTTAAGCCTCGGTATTTCATCAGTTGACTTTTTGTCCTTCGCATACTGCTGTACATTATTTCCGTCGAAATAATACGCAATATTTTTAGCTGGAGGAGGCGGGGCATTTTTTGATGTTGAATCATAGAGACTTTTAGATCTGGTTACTGTTTTATGACCAGAAAATTCGGACACGGGTATTTCAAATCCATAAACTTTGGCAGCAGGGGGCTTAATGGGTGGTTTAGGCGGTACTTCAACATATTTAGGACTGACCTCTCCCAAATAATTATTATACATGTAACCTCCGAAATATGGAACATTATTGGGACTGGATCCGTAACTTTTTGAAGCATTGTCGAATTCGTAGCAACTCTTACTGTTTCTAGGTATACCAACAGCTTGATTAGACATTTGTTTTTTAGGTTTAGTACCTTCGAAGAGCATTTCCAAAGGCGCACTCTTAGTACATTCAGAATCATCTGACAGGACACTTTCTAGAGAGTTACAGTTAGTCCGAGACAGTTGGTTATCATCTAAATACATTTCATCAGAAAGCACTGATTCTTGGCTGCAACTTGATTTCATATACTTCTTTTGGTTTAGGAAGAAACTAGCACTACTATGTCTGTGTTTATCTAAATAATGTGCATCTGGTTCATTCAGATTTTCGAAGGAGCAATTTTGTGAGTCCAAATTGTATCTACTGTCATGTAACTTGGCCTGTTGGAAAGCAACTTCATTGCCGTATTTTAAGAATATTTCATTAGACACACTGGAACCATTTGAATTGTCACTTAAAACAGATTCATTGGATCTAGTGACACATCTCTTAGTCAAAACGCTTTGACATCTGTACATATTAGGATAATTAGCATTCATAGCTTCTTCATCCATTATGTCGTCTAAGTTAGATGGCATATTCCTAGGCAATGTTGAACTCTTCTGTCCAAGTATATACGCAGGTTTAGCAGGTACTGCTGGTTTATCCATAGACCCATATATTTCATAGTCAGAAACAGCGCGTCGAGGCATTTTACCTTTATTGTGTTTCTTGCAGACCTTTTTAGAATACAACTTATTTTTACAACTAGCGTCCTGACTCAAACTACAATCTTCGAGAGAATCTGACGAAAAATTACCATCATCTTTTTCTTCTTTCGTAGGTTGCAAATCTAAATCGCTCCTATTAGGTTCATATTCATCTAAATCTCCATATTTTCTAGTTATTTCCGCTATCATCTTTTCAGTGTCACTTTTTATAGTATTTACTATACTTTTACCGTTATCTTTCATACCAACGAAGAAGCTTAAAGAATTCCTTTTCTTCGGATCTAAAGAATTACCTTGGTTAGTTTGGTTTTGTGCAACTTTATCAGCCCATTTACATTCTTCAGAAACGGGAGACACTGGGCAAGATTTATAATTCTTAAAAATGCTTCTAGCATTAGGTTTAAGCTTCTTATCTTCTTGATTCTTATTCAAACTCAAATGGAAATTTCTAGATTTAGGTTCCTTTTCTTCAGCCGATGGGAAAAGTCTGTTAAAGACTTTTGAAACTGGTTTCTTAGACATGTCTACAGTGAATGCTAGTGGTTGTTTTTGAGTTTGCTCTTTAAAGACCATAGGCCGAGCGGCGTGTACAGTGAAATTCATGCGTCTGTCTGTCGTTACGTTTTGCATTGCATGTGGAGGTACATACGGGGGCATATCGTATTCAGGGATATATTTGTTGACATTAGCGGGGATAGCGTAAGGGTTTTTCTGTCGATAGTCTAGGTTTTGATAAGGGTTTAGGCTATCGTAGAAATTAAGGCTATCTAGGGTTTCTTCGGGACAAGGGGGAACTCCTGGCGGCGTTAATGAGACGAATGTGTTAGTGTCGCTTAGCTGGTCACACGGCAGATATATCTACACGGACGTGGAGCTCAAATACATCTACACATGAGCTTTTGATTTCGTCCGGGTAAGTACATCTGTTTATTCAATACGCGTTTGCAAATATTAGTGGATTCATTATGTTATAATGAGGTAAAAAGATACTGACTTAGTAGTAGTACCATAGTAGCTTGGAGACTGTTAAAGCAATAAGTAAAGTTTGCTACTTCAAAAGAATTCATCACTTTTGTTGTCATTTTAGAGAGATTATGAAATGTTTAAAGTTAAATTCTAAGTTTTATTTTATTTAAACAACATTTACAACAATGATTGTACTTCTACTTATTGCTTCATACATCAATCATAAGATTCATAACTAGGTACCTATATCACATATTTTTATCGAACATTTGATGAGCGAAGAAAAGATACATTTATTTATTAATATCAAACCATATCATATCAAAACAGCACGGCTTAGTGCTTTAATTAGTCATCTTTTTAAGATTTCATTAATATGTCATTTAAAATCGTAACAACATTTTTGCTAAATGTTACGACAAAACACATTATAGATTTAATACGGTACTTTTATTTCATGCCCAATAGTCTGCACTGCATAAATTGGCCACAATTAACAATTCGTACAAACCTATCAAAAATGACTAAGTTGGCTTTATTAACTAAATCTCAATGAGTAAATATTTTCAGTATTACTAATTATTTCTATAAGGTCAATAAGTGAAACAATTTTTTCACTCTACTGCCCAAATTTCTGTTTCACTTTCCCAATTTGGCTATAGTTAAAGATCTGCCGTTTCCGGTACATTCCCAATCTTACTATGGGAAAAATTACCATTTGGGAGCGTTACATCACCAGCTATAGCATAACACGTCACGGGAGAAATTGCCTCTTAAGATTCTAGCTCTTAACCAGCTTACCGTAAGGACGGGAGTTGCTTGGCACAGCCATGGAGACCGGGCGACCACGGGCCGACCTGTCTTTCTCAGGAATGTATGAGAGATCCGTCGTTGATTGGCTGGATTTGAGGTTGGAGCGGTACGCCACCTGGTGGGAGAATATTAACTTAATGATCAAATATTGAAAGAAAGAAAAGAACAATAAAATAACGAACAGAGTTCACAAAAGGGCTTAGCATGAAGCTGGTATCAAAGTTGTTCTTCCGTTGTAGCCCAATTGGCAAGTAGGCAAGTACCAGGGCAATATGACAAAGGAGGAATACCGGAGTACTCAAACTACAACTATCTTCAGTATACTCCGATTGAATTCTTCCCGTCAACGCAACGTAAGACTTCATGAGAATCATGAGAAATTAACAAATTTTGTCCATAAAGTACCAGGGGAACCAGACAGCGGAAGAGAAATCATGTTTCTTCGACTGAGTTCCTTTCTCTGTGTCAGAGAGTCAGAGTGAAATAGAAAAAGTACCAGAGCAACATGACAATGAAAGAGTACTCATGTTATCCAACTGCCTCTTTAGTGTCTGTTGAGTTTTTTCTGTCTTCTTGTCGCTACAAGTTCATTATGCTTAGCACATGATTGGCGCGACAGTATCTCACCGCGAAATAGTCTATCCGTCCCTCTTTTGTTAATATAGCTAGTGAAGGACGGAACATCTATCTCGCGGCGACATACTGTCGCACCAATCATGTGCTAAGCCTGCATGTCTGGCTTAGAGGAAGTGAGGTTGGAATGGGGATTCCTAAGAATAAAGTACCAGGGCAACATGACAACGTAAGAGTACTCACGCTCTCCAACTGGCGTCTCGTCTCCAGTATCCGTCGATTGAGTTCTTCCCGTCTTCTAGCCGTTTCAGTCAGTCGGCTTCGAGAAAATGTAGCTCGGAGAGGGGTGTGCTAAGAGTGAAGTACCAGAACTATATGACAATGCAGGAGTATTAATTTCTCCAACCAATCTCGTCTCCAGTATTCGTTGCTTGAGTTCTCCATGCCTTCTTGTTGGATGGGACGAAAGACAAGTACCAGGGCTACATGACAACGTAAGAGTACTCACGCTCTCCAACTGGCGTCTCGTCTCCAGTATCCGTCGGTTGAGTTCCTCCCGTCTTCTACCCGCTTCAGGGTCGGTTGGCTTCGATAAAATTTAGCTTGGGAGTTTCGTGTGCTAAGAGTGAAGTACCAGGGCTACATCACAACTCAAGAGTAACCAAGCTCACTGTCGTTCTTCGGCTGAGTTCCCTTCTCTGTGTCAGAGTGAAATAGAGAAAGTACCAAAGCAACGTGACAATAGAAGAGTACTCATGTTATCCAACTGCCGCCTTATCTTTAGTGTCTGTAGACTTTTTTCTGTCGTCTTGTCGCTATATGAAAGTGTCGTTTGGAGAGGGGTGTACCAGAGCTATATGACAACGTAAGAGTATTAATTTCTCCAACCGTCCCTTGAGTTTTACTGTTCTCCCTGTGTTTTTGTTGGATTACACGAAAAACAAGTACCAGGGCAACATGACAACGTAAGAGTACTCACGCTCTCCAGCTGGCGCCTCGTCTCCAGTATCCGTCGGTTGAGTTCCTCCCGCCTCCTCGCCGCCTCGGGGTCGGTGGGCTTGGAGGGGGTGCGGGGGGCGGGCGTGGGCGCGGGGCGGGGCGCGCGAGACAGGTGCTGGGCGGAGAGCGAGGTGTGGCCTGAGAGGGGATGAGATTTTTCCTCGTCTTCGTAAGAAAGTGTCGCTTGGAGAGGGGTGTGCTAAGAGTGAAGTACCAAGGCTACATCACAACTCAAGAGTAACCAAGCTCACTGTCGTCCTTCGGCTGAGTTCCCATCTAGTCTCTTCTGAGTGAAATAGAGAAAGTACCAGAGCAACGTGACAATGGAAGAGTACTCATGTTATCCAACTGCCGCCTTATCTTTAGTGTCTGTAGACTTTTTTCTGTCGTCTTGTCGCTGCAAGAAAGTGTCGCTTGGAGAGGGGTGTGCAGAGTGAAGTACTAGAGCTATATGACAATGCAAGAGTATTCATTTCTCCAACCAATCTCGTCTCCAGTATCTGTTCCTTGAGTTCTCCATATCTTCTTGTCGAATGGGACGAAAGACAAGTACCAGGGCTACATGACAACGTAAGAGTACTCACGCTCTCCAGCTGGCGCCTCGTCTCCAATATTCGTCGACTGAGTTCCTCCCGTCGTCTAGCCGCTTCAGGGTCAGTCGGCTTCGAGAAAATGTAGCTCGGAGAGGGGTGTGCTAAGAGTGAAGTACCAGGGCTACATCACAACTCAAGAGTAACCAAGCTCACTGTCGTTCTTCGACAGAGTTCCCTTCTCTGTGTCAGAGTGAAATAGAGAAAGTACCAAAGCAACGTGACAATGGAAGAGTACTCATGTTATCCAACTCTTTAGTGTCTGTTGAGTTTTTTCTGTCTTCTTGTCGCTACAAGTTCATATCCTAAGAATAAGACTAAGGACAATAAGGTTTCCTAAGAATAAAGTACCAGGGCAACATGACAACGTAAGAGTACTCACGCTCTCCAACTGGCGCCTCGTCTCCAGTATCCGTCGGTTGAGTTCCTCCCGCCTCCTAGCCGCTTCAGAGTCAGTCGGCTTCGAGAAAATGTAGCTGTGTCAGAGTGAAATAGAGAAATTACCAGAGCAACGTGACAATGGAAGAGTACTCATGTTATCCAACTGCCTCTATATAGTGTCTGTTGAGTTTTTTCTGTCTTCTTGTTCATGTCTGGCTTAGAGGAAGTGAGGTTGGAATGGGGTTTCCTAAGAGCGCTCGTACACCTGTAAGTTCTTACGTAAGTTATAGGGACGGGGCTATACTAAGGAATGAGATAGTGATATTCACCTCTCATTCCTTAGTATAGCTCCGTCCCTATAACTTACGTAAGAACTTACAGGTGTACGGCTGGCCTAAGAATAAAAGTACCAGGGCTACATGACAACGTAGGAGTACTCACGCTCTCCAACTGGCGCCTCGTCTCCAGTATCCGTCGGTTGAGTTCCTCCCGCCTCCTCGCCGCCTCGGGGTCGGTGGGCTTCGAGAAAATGTAGCTCGGAGAGGGGTGTGCTAAGAGTGAAGTACCAGAACTATATGACAATGCAAGAGTATTAATTTTTCCAACCAATCTCGTCTCC
The DNA here is from genome assembly GCA_025490895.1 of Thaumatotibia leucotreta. Taxonomy (NCBI): domain Eukaryota; kingdom Metazoa; phylum Arthropoda; class Insecta; order Lepidoptera; family Tortricidae; genus Thaumatotibia; species Thaumatotibia leucotreta. The sequence continues at coordinate 15,393 of JALPQI010007430.1, forward strand.
AGTATCCGTTCCTTGAGTTCTCCATGTCTTCTTGTCGGATGGGACGAAAGACAAGTACCAGGGCAACATGACAACGTAAGAGTACTCACGCTTTCCAACTGGCGTCTCGTCTCCAATATTCGTCGACTGAATTCCTCCCGTTTTCTAGCCGCTTCAGGGTCGTCGGCTTCGAGAAAATGACGCTTGGAGAAGGGTGTGCTAAGAGTGAAGTACCAGGGCTACATCACAACTCAAGAGTAACCAAGCTAACACTGTCGTTCTTCGGCTGAGTTCCCTTCTCTGTGTCAGAGTGAAATAGAGAAAGTATCAAAGCAACGTGACAATGGAAGAGTACTCATTTTATCCAACTGTGTCTGTGGAGTTTTTTCTGTCTACTTGTAGCTACAAATTCATGTCTGGCTAAGAGGAAGTCAGGTTGGTATAGGGATTCCTAAGAATAAAGTACCAGGGCTACATGACAACGTAAGAGTACTCACGCTCTCCAGCTGGCGCCTCGTCTCCAATATCCGTCGGTTGAGTTCCTCCCGCCTCCTCGCCGCCTCGGGGTCGGTCGGCTTCGAGAAAATATAGCTTGGAGAGGGGTGTGCTAAGAGTGAAAAACCACTATATGACAATGCAAGAGCATTAATTTCTCCAACCAATCTCGTCTCCAGTATTCCGTTCCTTGAGTTCTCCATGTCTTCTTGTCGGATGGGACGAAAGACAAGTACCAGAGCAACATGACAACGTAAGAGTACTCACGCTCTCCAACTGGCGTCTCGTCTCCAGTATCCGTCGGTTGAGTTCCTCCCGCCTCCTAGCCGCCTCGGGGTCGGTGGGCTTTGAGAAAATGTAGCTCGGAGAGGGGTCTGCTAAGAGTGAAGTACCAGAACTATATGACAATGCAAGCGTATTAATTTCTCCAACCAATCTTGTCTCCAGTATCCGTTCCTTGAGTTCTCCATGTTTTCTTGTTGGATTAGACGAAAGACAAGTACCAGGGCTACATGACAATGTAAGAGTACTCACGCTCTCCAGCTGGCGCCTCGTCTCCAGTATCCGCCGGTTGAGTTCCTCCCGTCTTCTAGCCGCTTCAGGGTCAGTCGGCTTTGAGAAAATGTAGCTCGGAGAGGGGTGTGCTAAGAGTGAAGTACCAGAACTATATGACAATGCAAGAGTATTAATTTCTCCAACCAATTTCGTCTCCAGTATCCGTTCCTTGAGTTCTTCATATCTTCTTGTCGGATGGCTTAGAGGAAGTGAGGTTGGAATGGGGTTTCCTAAGAATAAAGTACCAGGGCAACATGACAACGTAAGAGTACTCACGCTCTCCAGCTGGCGCCTCGTCTCCAGTATCCGTCGGTTGAGTTCCTCCCGCCTCCTACCCGCTTCAGAGTCAGTCGGCTTCGAGAAAATATATCTTGGAGAGGGGTGTGCTAAGAGTGAAGTACTAGGGCTACATAACAACTCAAGAGTAACCAAGCTCACTGTTTTTCTTCGGCTGAGTTCCCTTCTGTGTCAGAGTGAAATAGAGAAAGTACCAAAGCAACGTGACAATGGAAGAGTACTCATTTTATCCAACTGTGTCTGTGGAGTTTTTTCTGTCTTCTTGTCGCTACAAGTTTATTTATGTCTGGCTTAGAGGAAGTGAGGTTGATGGGGATTCCTAAGAATAAAGTACCAGGGCAACATGACAACGTAAGAGTACTCACGCTCTCCAGCTGGCGCCTCGTCTCCAGTATCCGTCGGTTGAGTTCCTCCCGCCTCCTCGCCGCCTCGGGGTCGGTGGGCTTGGAGGGGGTGCGGGGGGCGGGCGTGGGCGCGGGGCGGGGCGCGCGAGACAGGTGCTGGGCGGAGAGCGAGGTGTGGCCTGAGAGGGGATGAGATTTTTCCTCGTCTTCGTAAGAAAGTGTCGCTTGGAGAGGGGTGTGCTAAGAGTGAAGTACCAGGGCTACATCACAACTCAAGAGTAACTAAGCTCACTGTCGTTCTTCGGCTGAGTTCCCTTCTAGTCTCTTCTGAGTGAAATAGAGAAAGTACCGAAGAGGGGTGTACCAGAGCTATATGACAACGTAAGAGTATTAATTTCTACAACCGTCCCTTGAATTCTCCCTGTGGATTAGACGAAAGACAAGTACCAGGGCAACATGACAACGTAAGAGTACTCACGCTCTCCAGCTGGCGTCTCGTCTCCAGTATCCGTCGGTTGAGTTCCTCCCACCTCTAGCCCACCTAAAGAAGACCAAAAGTTGCCTGTCGGGGGAAATAACTCGTGTATAAACGAATTTTTGCATAGTTGTAGGGAATGGTGTTTTAAACCACATACTAAAAGTACTGGTGGTTAGGGGTGGAGCTAACGGGGGGAGGGGGGTGTAAAGGTCCTTATTTTTAATTTTTCGTAAATAACTCGTAAACCGTGGCTTATAGCAAAAAACGGTCTAGTACATAAGTAATCTACATAAAATTCTCTACAAAAATGGTATACGCATGTTTCCTCTGGGATCAATACGTCATGAGATAAGAAAGCCCGAAGTTAGACACAATAAAAATTAACACATTTGTTTAAGTAGGTATGGCACATACAGAATGCTCGCGAACATTCCAAAAGATTTCAATGCTTAATTCCTGACCATATTTAGAGTCTTTAATGTCATATAACATTTCCTGGATTCGGCTTGGTTTCAGAGATAATCAACCTTTTTTTCGAAATAAGTTTTTCGACGTAACTCATCATAAAACTTCTTTTTGATTACAATGCTACCACAATGTGTTTTAATATTACCACACCTTTTGCCTGGCAATCAAAAAATGGGAATAAACTTGACGAAATAACCAGTCCCTAAAAAAAATATTAAAATAAATAATTTCAACAAATTGTTGTTGTGATACAAAGTACTGGAAATGTTAAAAAGTATGCAAAAAGTCAGAAAAAAAAGAAAAAAAAATTTTTTTTTGGTGGTATTTGACATTAGGTCTCATAATAATTTTTGTTTGTTTGATGTCTAGAATGCATAGTAAAAATCTTTTGACGATGATTATGAGAATATTTTAGGTTTAGAAGATAATTAGGAATTTTATTTTTACAAATAAGCATACAGGGCGCGCCCGGGCGCGAGCATTCCAAAAGATTTTAAGTATGCATTCCAGATATCAAAATAAACAAAAAATATTATGAGACCTAATGTCAAATACCACCAAAAAAAAATTTTTTTTTCTCTTTTATTTTAGACTTTTTGAATACTTTTTGACATTTCCAGTACTTTTTATCATAACAACAATTTGTAAAAATTATTTATTTTAATATTTTTTTTAGGGACTGGTTATTTCGTCAAGTTTATTCCCATTTTTTGATTGCCAGGCAAAAGGTGTGGTAATATTAAAACGCATTGTGGTAGCATTGTAATCAAAAAGAAGTTTCATGATGAGTTACGTCGAAAAACTTATTTCGAAAAAAAGGTTGATTATCTCTGAAACCAAGCCGAATCCAGGAAATTTTATATAACATTAAAGACTCTAAATATGGTCAGGAATTGAACATTGAAATCTTTTGGAATGTTCGCGAGCATTCTGTATGTGCCATACCTACTTAAACAAATGTGTTTATTTCTATTGTGTCCATCTTCGTGCTTTCTTATCTCATAACATATTGATCCCAGAGGAAACATGCGTATACCATTTTTGTAGAGAATTTTATGTAGATTACTTATGTAGTAGACCGTTTTTTGCTATAAGTCACGGTTTACGAGTTATTTACGAAAAATTAAAAATAGGGACCTTTACACCCCCCTCCCCCCGTTAGCTCCACCCCTAACCACCAGTACTTTTAGTATGTGGTTTAAAACACCACTCCCTACAACTATGCCAAAATTCGCTTATACACGAGTTTTTTCCTCTGAGTTTCCTTCGTTTGGTGTACTACTCCTAGCCGCTTCAGGGTTAGTCGGCTTTGAGAAAATGTAGCTGTGTCAGAGTGAAATAGAGAAAGTACCAGAGCAACGTGACAATGGAAGAGTACTCATGTTATTCAACTGCTAACTGCTCTATATAGTGTCTGTTGAGTTTTTTCTGTCTTCTTGTCGCTACAAGTTCATGTCCTAAGGGCAAGAATAAGGTTTCCTAAGAATAAAGTACCAGGGCTACATGACAACGTAAGAGTACTCACGCTCTCCAACTGGCGTCTCGTCTCCAGTTTCCGTCGGTTGAGTTCCTCCCGCCTCCTCGCCGCCTCGGGGTCGGTCGGCTTCGATAAAATTTTGCTTGGAGAGGGGTGTGCTAAGAGTGAAGTACCAGGGCTACATCACAACTCAAGAGTAACTAAGCTCACTGTCGTTCTTCGGCTGAGTTCCCTTCTCTGTGTCAGAGTGAAATAGAGAAAGTACCAAAGCAACGTGACAATGGAAGAGTACTCATGTTATCCAACTGCCTCTTTAGTGTCTGTAGACTTTTTTCTGTCGTCTTGTCGCTACAAAAAAGTGTCGCTTAGAGAGGGGTGTGCAGAGTGAAGTACCAGAGCTATATGACAATGTAAGAGTATTAATTTCTCCAACCGTCCCTTGAGTTTTACTGTTCTCCCTGTGTTAGACAAGTACCAGGGCTACATGACAACGTAAGAGTACTCACGCTCTCCAACTGGCGTCTAGTCTCCAATATTCGTCGACTGAGTTCCTCCCGTCTTCTACCCGCTTCAGAGTCAGTCGGCTTCGAGAAAATGTAGCTGTGTCAGAGTGAAATAGAGAAAGTACCAGAGCAACGTGACAATGGAAGAAAGAGTATTCATGTTATCCAACTGCCTCTATATAGTGTCTGTCGAGTTTTTTCTGTCTTCTTGTCGCTACAAGTTCATGTCCTAAGGGCAAGAATAAGGTTTCCTAAGAATAAAAGTACCAGGGCAACATGACATCGTAAGAGTACTCACGCTCTCCAGCTGGCGCCTCGTCTCCAGTATCCGTCGGTTGAGTTCCTCCCGCCTCCTCGCCGCCTCGGGGTCGGTGGGCTTGGAGGGGGTGCGGGGGGCGGGCGTGGGCGCGGGGCGGGGCGCGCGAGACAGGTGCTGGGCGGAGAGCGAGGTGTGGCCTGAGAGGGGATGAGATTTTTCCTCGTCTTCGTAAGAAAGTGTCGCTTGGAGAGGGGTGTGCTAAGAGTGAAGTACCAGGGCTACATCGCAACTCAAGAGTAACCAAGCTCACTGTCGTTCTTCGGCTGAGTTCTCTTCTGTGTCAGAGTGAAATAGAGAAAGTACCAGAGCAATATGACAATGGAAGAGTACCGATGTTATCCAACTGCCTCTTTAGTGTCTGTTGAGTTTTTTCTGTCTTCTTTTCGCTACAAGAAAGTGTCGCTTGGAGAGGGGTGTGCAGTGTGCAGAGTGAAGTACCAGAGCTATATGACAACGTAGTATTAATTTCTCCAACCGTCCCTTGAGTTTTACTGTTCTCCCTGTGTTTTTGTTGGATTAGACGAAAGACAAGTACCAGGGCAACATGACAACGTAAGAGTACTCACGCACTCCAACTGTTGAGTGCAGAGCGCAGTGTCTGTTGAGTTTTTTCTGTCTTCTTGTCGCTACCAGTTCATGTCCTAAGAATAAAACTAAGGACAAATAAGGTTTCCTAAGGATAAAGTACCAGGGCTACATGACAACGTAAGAGTACTCACGCTCTCCAGCTGGCGCCTCGTCTCCAGTATCCGTCGGTTGAGTTCCTCCCGCCTCCTCGCCGCCTCGGGGTCGGTGGGCTTGGAGGGGGTGCGGGGGGCGGGCGTGGGCGCGGGGCGGGGCGCGCGAGACAGGTGCTGGGCGGAGAGCGAGGTGTGGCCTGAGAGGGGATGAGATTTTTCCTCGTCTTCGTAAGAAAGTGTCGCTTGGAGAGGGGTGTGCTAAGAGTGAAGTACCAGGGCTACATCGCAACTCAAGAGTAACCAAGCTCACTGTCGTTCTTCGGCTGAGTTCAGAGACAACGTAAGAGTATTAATTTCTCCAACCGTCCCTTGAGTTCTCCCTGTGTTTTGTTGGATTAGACGAAAAACAAGTACCAGGGCGACATGACCACGTAAGAGTACTCACGCTCTCCAACTGGCGTCTCGTCTCCAATATCCGTCGATTGAGTTCCTCCCATCTCCTAGCCGCTTCAGGGTCAGTCGGCTTCGATAAAATTTAGCTTGGAGAGGGGTGTGCTAAGAGTGAAGTACCAAAACTATATGACAATGCAAGAGTATTAATTTCTCCAACCAATCTCGTCTCCAGTATCCGTTCCTTGAGTTCTCGATGTCTTCTTGTCGGATGGGACGAAAGACAAGTACCAGAGCAACATGACAATGGAAGAGTACTCATGTTATCCAACTGCCTCTTTAGTGTCTATTGAGTTTTTTCTGTCTTCTTGTCGCTACAAGTTCATGTCCTAAGAATAAAGTACCAGGGCAACATGACAACGTAAGAGGACTCACGTTCTCCAGCTGGCGCCTCGTCTCCAGTATCCGTCGGTTGAGTTCCTCCCGCCTCCTCGCCGCCTCGGGGTCGGTGGGCTTGGAGGGGGTGCGGGGGGCGGGCGTGGGCGCGGGGCGGGGCGCGCGAGACAGGTGCTGGGCGGAGAGCGAGGTGTGGCCTGAGAGGGGATGAGATTTTTCCTCGTCTTCGTAAGAAAGTGTCGCTTGGAGCGGTGTGCTAAGAGTGAAGTACCAGGGCTACATCACAACTCAAGAGTAACCAAGCTCACTGTCGTTCTTCGGCTGAGTTCAGAGACAACGTAAGAGTATTAATTTCTCCAACCGTCCCTTGAGTTCTCCCTGTGTTTTGTTGGATTAGACGAAAAACAAGTACCAGGGCGACATGACCACGTAAGAGTACTCACGCTCTCCAACTGGCGTCTAGTCTCCAGTATCCGTCGACTGAGTTCCTCCCGTCTTCTAGCTGCTTCAGGGTCGTCGGCTTTGAGAAAATGTAGCTTGGAGAGGGGTGTGCTAAGAGTGAAGTACCAGAACTATATGACAATGCAATAGTATTTAATTTCTCCAACCAATCTCGTCTCCAGTATCTGTCCCTTGAGTTCTCGATGTCTTCTTGTCGGATGGGACGAAAGACAAGTACCAGAGCAACATGACAATGGAAGAGTACTCATGTTATCCAACTGCCTCTATATAGTGTCTGTTGAGTTTTTTCTGTCTTCTTGTCGACAAGTTCATGTGGCTTAGAGGAAGTAAGGTTGATGGGGATTCCTAAGAATAAAGTACCAGGGCTACATGACAACGTAAGAGTACTCACGCTCTCCAACTGGCGTCTCGTCTCCAGTATCCGTCGGTTGAGTTCCTCCCGCCTCCTCGCCGCCTCGGGGTCGGTGGGCTTCGAGAAAATTTAGCTTGGAGAGGGGTGTGCTAAGAGTGAAGTACCAGGGCAACATGACAACGTAAGAGTACTCACGCTCTCCAGCTGGCGCCTCGTCTCCAGTATCCGTCGGTTGAGTTCCTCCCGCCTCCTCGCCGCCTCGGGGTCGGTGGGCTTGGAGGGGGTGCGGGGGGCGGGCGTGGGCGCGGGGCGGGGCGCGCGAGACAGGTGCTGGGCGGAGAGCGAGGTGTGGCCTGAGAGGGGATGAGATTTTTCCTCGTCTTCGTAAGAAAGTGTCGCTTGGAGAGGGGTGTGCTAAGAGTGAAGTACCAGGGCTACATTACAACTCAAGAGTAACCAAACTCACTGTCGTTCTTCGGCTGAATTCCCTTCTCTGTGTCAAAGTGAAATAGAGAAAGTACCAGAGCAACATGACAATGGAAGAGTACTCATGTTATCCAACTGCCGCCATCTTTAGTGTCTGTAGACTTTTTTCTGTCTTCTTGTCGCTACAAGAAAGTGTCGCTTGGAGAGGGGTGTGTAGAGTGAAGTACCAGAGCTATATGACAACGTAGTATCTCCAACCGTCCCTTGAGTTTTACTGTTCTCCCTGTGTTTTTGTTGGATTACACGAAAGACAAGTACCAGGGCAACATGACAACGTAAGAGTACTCACGCTCTCCAGCTGGCGTCTCGTCTCCAGTATCCGTCGATTGAGTTCCTCCCGTCTTCTAGCCGCTTCAGGGTCAGTCGGCTTCGAGAAAATATAGCTCGTAGAGGGGTGTGCTAAGAGTGAAGTACCAGAACTATATGACAATGCAAGAGTATTAATTTTTCCAACCAATCTCGTCTCCAGTATCCGTTTCTTGAGTTCTTCATATCTTCTTGTCGGATGGCTTAGAGGAAGTGAGGTTGGAATGGGGTTTCCTAAGAATAAAGTACCAGGGCAACATGACAACGTAAGAGTACTCACGCTCTCCAGCTGGCGTCTCGTCTCCAGTATCCGTCGGTTGAGTTCCTCCCGTCTCCTAGCCGCTTCAGGGTCTGTCGGCTTCGAGAAAATGTAGCTCGGAGAGGGGTGTGCTAAGAGTGAAAAACCACTATATGACAATGCAAGAGTATTAATTTCTCCAACCAATCTCGTCTCCAGTATCCCTTCCTTGAGTTCTCCATGCCTTCTTGTCGGATGGGACGAAAGACAAGTACCAGGGCAACATGACAACGTAAGAGTACTCACGCACTCCAACTGTTGAGTGCAGAGCGCAGTGTCTGTTGAGTTTTTTCTGTCTTCTAGTCGCTACAAGTTCATGTCCTAAGAATAAGACTAAGGACAATAAGGTTTCCTAAGAATAAAGTACCAGGGCAACATGACAACGTAAGAGTACTCACGCTCTCCAGCTGGCGCCTCGTCTCCAGTATCCGTCGGTTGAGTTCCTCCCGCCTCCTAGCCGCCTCGGGGTCAGTCGGCTTCGAGAAAATGTAGCTGTGTCAGAGTGAAATAGAGAAAGTACCAGAGCAACGTGACAATGGAAGAGTACTCATATATGTTATCCAACTGCCTCTTAATGTCTGTTAAGTTTTTTCTGTCTTCTTGTCGCTACAATTTCATGTCCTAAGAATAAGACTAAGGACAATAAGGTTTCCTAGGAATAAAAGTACCAGGGCAACATGACAACGTAAGAGTACTCACGCTCTCCAGCTGGCGCCTCGTCTCCAGTATCCGTCGGTTGAGTTCCTCCCGCCTCCTCGCCGCCTCGGGGTCGGTGGGCTTGGAGGGGGTGCGGGGGGCGGGCGTGGGCGCGGGGCGGGGCGCGCGAGACAGGTGCTGGGCGGAGAGCGAGGTGTGGCCTGAGAGGGGATGAGATTTTTCCTCGTCTTCGTAAGAAAGTGTCGCTTGGAGAGGGGTGTGCTAAGAGTGGAGTACCAGGGCTACATCGCAACTCAAGAGTAACCAAGCTCACTGTCGTTTTTCGGCTGAGTTCCCTTCTAGTTTCTTCTGAGTGAAATAGAGAAAGTACCAGAGCAACATGACAATGGAAGAATACTCATGTTATCTAACTGCCGCCTTATCTTTAGTGTCTGTAGACTTTTTTCTGTCGTCTTGTCGCTATATGAAAGTGTTGCTTGGAGAGGGATGTACCAGAGCTATACGACATTGTAAGAGTATTAATTTCTCCAACCGTCCCTTGAGTTCTCCCTGTGTTCTTGTTGGATTAGACGAAAGACAAGTACCAGGGCTACATGACAACGTAAGAGTACTCACGCACTCCAACTGTTGAGTGCAGAGCGCAATGTCTGTTGAGTTTTTTCTGTCTTCTTGTCGCTACAAGTTCATGTCCTAAGAATAAGACTAAGGACAACAAGGTTTCCTAAGAATAAAAGTACCAGGGCAACATGACATCGTAAGAGTACTCACGCTCTCCAGCTGGCGCCTCGTCTCCAGTATCCGTCGGTTGAGTTCCTCCCGCCTCCTCGCCGCCTCGGGGTCGGTGGGCTTGGAGGGGGTGCGGGGGGCGGGCGTGGGCGCGGGGCGGGGCGCGCGAGACAGGTGCTGGGCGGAGAGCGAGGTGTGGCCTGAGAGGGGATGAGATTTTTCCTCGTCTTCGTAAGAAAGTGTCGCTTGGAGAGGAGTGTGCTAAGAGTAAAGTACCAGGGCTACATCGCAACTCAAGAGTAACCAAGCTCACTGTCGTTCTTCGGCTGAGTTCCCTTCTAGTCTCTTCTGAGTGAAATAGAGAAAGTACCAACGTGACAATGGAAGAGTAGTCATGTTATCCAACTGCCGCCTTATCTTTAGTGTCTGTAGACTTTTTTCTGTCGTCTTGTCGACAAGAAAGTGTCGCTTGGAGAGGGGTGTGCAGAGTGAAGTACCAGAGCTTTATGACAACGTAAGAGTATTAATTTCTCCAACCGTCCCTTGAGTTTTACTGTTCTCCTTGTGTTTTTGTTGGATTAGACGAAAGACAAGTACCAGGGCTACATGACAACGTAAGAGTACTCACGCTTTCCAACTGGCTTCTCGTCTCCAATATTTGAGTTTTTTCTGTCTCCTTGCCGCTACAAGTTCATGTCTGGCTTAGAGGAAGTGAGGTTGGAATGGGGTTTCCTAAGAATAAAGTACCAGGGCAACATGACAACGTAAGAGTACTCACGCTCTCCAGCTGGCGCCTCGTCTCCAGTATCCGTCGGTTGAGTTCCTCCCGCCTCCTAGCCGCTTCAGGGTTAGTCGGCTTCGATAAAATTTAGTTTGGAGAGGGGTGTGCTAAAAGTGAAGTACCAGAACTATATGACAATGCAGGAATATTAATTTCTCCAACCAATCTCGTCTCCAGTACCGTTCCTTGAGTTCTCCATGCCTTTTTGTTGGATGGGACGAAAAACAAGTACCAGGGCTACATGACGACGTAAGAGTACTCACGCTCTCCAGCTGGCGTCTCGTCTCCAGTATCCGTCGGTTGAGTTCCTCCCGCCTCCTCGCCGCCTCGGGGTCGGTGGGCTTGGAGGGGGTGCGGGGGGCGGGCGTGGGCGCGGGGCGGGGCGCGCGAGACAGGTGCTGGGCGGAGAGCGAGGTGTGGCCTGAGAGGGGATGAGATTTTTCCTCGTCTTCGTAAGAAAGTGTCGCTTGGAGAGGAGTGTGCTAAGAGTAAAGTACCAGGGCTACATCGCAACTCAAGAGTAACCAAGCTCACTGTCGTTCTTCGGCTGAGTTCCCTTCTAGTCTCTTCTGAGTGAAATAGAGAAAGTACCAACGTGACAATGGAAGAGTAGTCATGTTATCCAACTGCCGCCTTATCTTTAGTGTCTGTAGACTTTTTTCTGTCGTCTTGTCGACAAGAAAGTGTCGCTTGGAGAGGGGTGTGCAGAGTGAAGTACCAGAGCTTTATGACAACGTAAGAGTATTAATTTCTCCAACCGTCCCTTGAGTTTTACTGTTCTCCTTGTGTTTTTGTTGGATTAGACGAAAGACAAGTACCAGGGCTACATGACAACGTAAGAGTACTCACGCTTTCCAACTGGCTTCTCGTCTCCAATATTTGAGTTTTTTCTGTCTCCTTGCCGCTACAAGTTCATGTCTGGCTTAGAGGAAGTGAGGTTGGAATGGGGTTTCCTAAGAATAAAGTACCAGGGCAACATGACAACGTAAGAGTACTCACGCTCTCCAGCTGGCGCCTCGGCGCCAGTATCCGTCGGTTGAGTTCCTCCCGCCTCCTCGCCGCCTCGGGGTCGGTGGGCTTGGAGGGGGTGCGGGGGGCGGGCGTGGGCGCGGGGCGGGGCGCGCGAGACAGGTGCTGGGCGGAGAGCGAGGTGTGGCCTGAGAGGGGATGAGATTTTTCCTCGTCTTCGTAAGAAAGTGTCGCTTGGAGAGGGGTGTGCTAAGAGTGAAGTACCAGTGCTACATCACAACTCAAGGGTAATCAAGCTCACTGTCGTTCTTCGGCTGAGTTCCCTTCTCGGTGTCAGAGTGGAATAGAAAAAGTACCAGAGCAACATGACAATGGAAGAGTACTCATGTTATCCAACTGCCGCCTTATCTTTAGTGTCTGTAGAATTTTTTCTGTCGTCTTGTCGCTATATGAAAGTGTCGCTTGGAGAGGGGTGTACCAGAGCTATATGAGAACGTAAGAGTATTAATTTCTCCAACCGTCCCTTGAGTTCTCCCTGTGTTCTTTGGATTAGACGAAAGAAAAGTACCAGGGCTACATGACAACGTAAGAGTACTCACGCTCTCCAACTGGCGCCTCGTCTCCAGTATCCGTCGGTTGAGTTCCTCCCGCCTCCTAGCCGCTACAGGATCAGTCAGCTTCGAGAAAATGTAGCTTGGAGAGGAGTGTGCTAAGAATAAAGTACCAGGGCTACATGACAACGTAAGAGTACTCACGCTCTCCAGCTGGCGCCTCGTCTCCAGTATCCGTCGGTTGAGTTCCTCCCGCCTCCTCGCCGCCTCGGGGTCGGTGGGCTTGGAGGGGGTGCGGGGGGGGGGCGTGGGCGCGGGGCGGGGCGCGCGAGACAGGTGCTGGGCGGAGAGCGAGGTGTGGCCTGAGAGGGGATGAGACTTTTCCTCGTCTTCGTAAGAAAGTGTCGCTTGGAGAGGGGTGTGCTAAGAGTGAAGTACCAGGGCTACATCGCAACTCAAGAGTAACCAAGCTCACTGTCGTTCTTCGGCTGAGTTCAGAGGTAACGTAAGAGTATTAATTTCTCCAACCGTCCCTTGAGTTCTCCCTGTGTTTTTTTGGATTAGACGAAAAACAAGTACCAGGGCAACATGACAACGTAAGAGTACTCACGCTCTCCAGCTGGCGCCTCGTCTCCAGTATCCGTCGGTTGAGTTCCTCCCGCCTCCTCGCCGCCTCGGGGTCGGTGGGCTTGGAGGGGGTGCGGGGGGCGGGCGTGGGCGCGGGGCGGGGCGCGCGAGACAGGTGCTGGGCGGAGAGCGAGGTGTGGCCTGAGAGGGGATGAGACTTTTCCTCGTCTTCGTAAGAAAGTGTCGCTTGGAGAGGGGTGTGCTAAGAGTGAAGTACCAGGGCTACATCGCAACTCAAGAGTAACCAAGCTCACTGTCGTTCTTCGGCTGAGTTCAGAGGTAACGTAAGAGTATTAATTTCTCCAACCGTCCCTTGAGTTCTCCCTGTGTTCTTGTTGGATTACACGAAAGACAAGTACCAGGGCAACATGACAACGTAAGAGTACTCACGCTCTCCAGCTGGCGCCTCGTCTCCAGTATCCGTCGGTTGAGTTCCTCCCGCCTCCTCGCCGCCTCGGGGTCGGTGGGCTTGGAGGGGGTGCGGGGGGCGGGCGTGGGCGCGGGGCGGGGCGCGCGAGACAGGTGCTGGGCGGAGAGCGAGGTGTGGCCTGAGAGGGGATGAGATTTTTCCTCGTCTTCGTAAGAAAGTGTCGCTTGGAGAGGAGTGTGCTAAGAGTGAAGTACCAGGGCTACATCGCAACTCAAGAGTAACCAAGCTCACTGTCGTTCTTCGGCTGAGTTCCCTTCTAGTTTCTTCTGAGTGAAATAGAGAAAGTATCAGAACAACATGACAATGGAAGAGTACTCATGTTATCCAACAGCCTCTTTAGTGTCTGTTGAGTTTTTTCTGTCTTCTCTACAAGTTTATGTCCAGAATCTAAGGACAAGAACAAGGTTTCCTAACAATAAAGTACCAGGGCAACATGACAACGTAAGAGTACTCACACTCTCCAGCTGGCGCCTCGTCTCCAGTATCCGTCGGTTGAGTTCCTCCCGCCTCCTAGCCGCTTCAGGGTCGGTCGGCTTCGAGAAAATTTAGCTTAGAGAGGGGTGAGCTAAGAGTGAAGTACCAGAACTATATGACAATGTAAGAGTATTCATTTCTCCAACCAATTTCGTCTCCAGTATCCGTTCCTTGAGTTCTTCATATCTTCTTGTCGGATGGCTTAGAGGAAGTGAGGTTGGAATGGGGTTTCCTAAGAATAAAGTACCAGGGCAACATGACAACGTAAGAGTACTCACGCTCTCCAGCTGGCGCCTCGTCTCCAGTATCCGTCGGTTGAGTTCCTCCCGCCTCCTCGCCGCCTCGGGGTCGGTGGGCTTGGAGGGGGTGCGGGGGGCGGGCGTGGGCGCGGGGCGGGGCGCGCGAGACAGGTGCTGGGCGGAGAGCGAGGTGTGGCCTGAGAGGGGATGAGATTTTTCCTCGTCTTCGTAAGAAAGTGTCGCTTGGAGAGGGGTGTGCTAAGAGTGAAGTACCAGGGCTACATCGCAACTCAAGAGTAACCAAGCCCACTGTCGTTCTTCGGCTGAGTTTCCTTCTCTGTGTCAGAGTGAAATAGAGAAAGTACCAACGTGACAATGGAAGAGTACTCATCTTTAGTGTCTGTAGATTTTTTTCTGTCGTCTTGTCGCTATATGAAAGTGTCGCTTGGAGAGGGGTGTACCAGAGCTATATGACAACGTAAGAGTATTAATTTCTCCAACCGTCCCTTGAGTTCTCCCTGTGTTTAGTTGGATTAGACGAAAGACAAGTACCAGGGCAACATGACAACGTAAGAGTACTCACGCACTCCAACTGTTGAGAGCAGAGCGCAGTGTCTGTTGAGTTTTTTCTGTCTTCTTGTCGCTACGAGTTCATATCCTAAGAATAAGGCTAAGGACAACAAGGTTTCCTAAGAATAAAGTACCAGGGCAACATGACAACGTAAGAGTACTCACGCTCTCCAGCTGGCGCCTCGTCTCCAGTATCCGTCGGTTGAGTTCCTCCCGCCTCCTCGCCGCCTCGGGGTCGGTGGGCTTGGAGGGGGTGCGGGGGGCGGGCGTGGGCGCGGGGCGGGGCGCGCGAGACAGGTGCTGGGCGGAGAGCGAGGTGTGGCCTGAGAGGGGATGAGATTTTTCCTCGTCTTCGTAAGAAAGTGTCGCTTGGAGAGGGGTGTGCTAAGAGTGAAGTACCAGGTCTACATCGCAACTCAAGAGTAACCAAGCTCACTGTCGTTCTTCGGCTGAGTTCCCTTCTAGTTTCTTCTGAGTGAAATAGAGAAAGTACCAGAGCAACATGACAATGGAAGAGTACTCATGTTATCCAACTGCCGCCTTATCTTCAGTGTCTGTAGAATTTTTTCTGTCGTCTTGTCGCTACAAGAAAGTGTCGCTTGGAGAGGGGTGTGTATGAAGTACCAGAGCTATATGACAACGTAAGAGTATTGATTTCTCCAACCGTCCCTTGAGTTTTACTGTTCTCCCTGTGTTTTTGTTGGATTACACGAAAGACAAGTACCAGGGCAACATGACATCGTAAGAGTACTCACGCTCTCCAGCTGGCGCCTCGTCTCCAGTATCCGTCGGTTGAGTTCCTCCCGCCTCCTCGCCGCCTCGGGGTCGGTGGGCTTGGAGGGGGTGCGGGGGGCGGGCGTGGGCGCGGGGCGGGGCGCGCGAGACAGGTGCTGGGCGGAGAGCGAGGTGTGACCTGAGAGGGGATGAGATTTTTCCTCGTCTTCGTAAGAAAGTGTCGCTTGGAGAGGGGTGTGCTAAGAGTGAAGTACCAGGGCTACATCGCAACTCAAGAGTAACCAAGCTCACTGTCGTTCTTCGGCTGAGTTCCCTTCTAGATTCTTCTGAGTGAAATAGAGAAAGTACCAGAGAAACATGACAAAGGAAGAGTTCATGTTATCCAACTGCCTCTTTAGTGTCTGTTGAGTTTTTTCTGTCTTTTTGCCGCTACAAGTTCATTGTCTGGCTTAGAGGACATGAGGTTGGAATGGGGATTCCTAAGAATAAAGTACCAGGGCTACATGACAACGTAGGAGTACTCACGCACTCCAACTGTTGAGTGCAGAGCGCAGTGTCTGTTGAGTTTTTTCTGTCTTCTTGTCGCTACAAGTTCATGTCCTAAGGGCAAGAACAAGGTTTCCTAAGAATACAGTACCAGGGCAACATGACAACGTAAGAGTACTCACGCTCTCCAGCTGGCGCCTCGTCTCCAGTATCCGTCGGTTGAGTTCCTCCCGCCTCCTCGCCGCCTCGGGGTCGGTGGGCTTGGAGGGGGTGCGGGGGGCGGGCGTGGGCGCGGGGCGGGGCGCGCGAGACAGGTGCTGGGCGGAGAGCGAGGTGTGGCCTGAGAAGGGGAGATGAATGTAAATTACCCCTTATGTAACTTATTCATTTTATTTATTTAAGGCATATATTGTATCTGGGCATTTTCACTTCTAGGGACACCCAATTAGCTTAAATCTCACAAAAAAAGTTAACTTCGATGTCAGTTTTGTAACGACAATTAAGCATGAAATATTCATAATATATCTATAGATTTTTTTTACAAAAAAAGCTTTATTTCATTCCATGCAGAATATGTTTTTATATTGCAGAAACGCCTATTCTTTCTGGATTAAATGATAAAAAAATATTTGTGTTAATATTTAATGCTTCATTGTCGTTACTAAACTGACATCGAAGTTAACTTTTTTGTGAGAGTTAAGCTAATTGGGTGTCCCTAGAAGTGAAAATGCCCATCTCAGCTATCAGCTATCACCGCCGGGCGAGTATCGCCGTGTCTCTTCTTTTTACACGATGCGTATCTTTTGTTCGTGTTTATAGCCGATAGTTAATAGCTTAGTAGCTCGCGGTGAGACCAGTTTCTTAAGGGAGGTATAGGTAATTTTACCAGAGTTGAGGTGAATGATTACACACACATCCTAATGAAGTACTAATTGCAAAAAATGTAGTGAATGAATGAATGACTTGCGTCAAAATATTGAATCAAATCCCCGAGATTTATGCATCGTTGGACTAAAAGTAAATATGGCGATATATAAAAATGTCCACTTGCTTAAATTCGGGCGTATATAATTTTGACGAAGTATAAAAATGTTCACCTGTATATTAGACCAAATATAAATATGTTGCGACACTAGACTAAAAGTAAATATGGCAATGTATAAAAATGTCCACTTGCATAAGTTCGGGCGTATATAATTTTGACGAAGTATAAAAATGTCCACCTGTATATGATTGTTGGCGGTGATGAATTTGATCCGTATATGTATTATTATAATCCTGGACCTATAGTAAAGAAAGTAGTCATTTTTATATTCAGACTTAGACATTTGTACACTTTGAAAGTAGTCATTTTTATATTTCGACTTGATAAGACATTAACATTTTTATAATTTGATAGTAGTCATTTTTATATTCCGACTTGATAAGACTTAAGCATTCTAAAGTATTGGCTTTCTAACACTCGGACCAATTTTATTTTATATGTAGACATTTTTATACATCGCCATATTTACTTTTAGTCCAACGACGCATAAATCATCCCCGAACAAACTTTTTGGTCAAATCTTACAGTTACAATTCGGTTTGCTTTCAGTACGAAAAAAAAAACATTAATATCAAATTCCCCGTGTGTTTACGTGACATGTTGATGTGTGCGTGACCTCAACTCCCGTGGAACTATCTTAGTCGGAGGAAGAAAAGTTTTTGGTCACATTAAATCCTACAGTTTCGGAAGCTTTTTCTAATGAATATTTAGGGTATACAGATTCACACCATGCAATAATCCCCAGTGCCGCGCGAGAGCTTCTCATCCAGTCGAGGACTTGAAGGTCAATAATTGGAACAGCACGTTCAATAATTTCTACCCTCGAGATTATGCATTCATTCTATTGTTTCAGATGATTTATAATTAAGGAAAAAAAATCCCCAGTTTTTTCGTAAAGCTTGTACAAAAAAAAACTATACCTTAATTTTTTTTCCTTATTTGATAAAAAATATAACTTACAAAATCTTGCGCAATTCGAAAATTTGGTCATTGGACCAAAATAAAGATATAAACGTCTTAGTAACTTTTCTCCGCGGTGACACAGTTGCATCTATTTTTTTTTCACTGTTATTATTTTATTTTGCTTATAAGACGTTTCAATGAAAACGTACAGCCACGATGATCTATTTCTTAGATAATATGTTTATTAACACGCAAAATAAAAATAAAATATTTGAAATATATTAAGTGCTTTACGAGCAATCGACATTAACAGCTATAATCTTAAAACGAATATTTTTTAAATCCCGCCTTCCTGCGCATGTGCCTACGATACGTGTGCGGCGATGCCGTGCGCTGTGCGTGAAAGAGAGAGGTATAGTCATATATACAGGGTGTGGCCAATAATAGGAGCTTTAAATTTAAGCGATGAATCTTTGGACTATACGCAATTACCTAGACCTTATCATAATGCTTCAAAGTTAACCAACTCTGAGATATAGCACTTCAAAGCTGCAATACATAATCAATGTATTTAACCATCGCTAAATTGTCGTTAACGATCGTTAGATGTCTTGGTACAAGGTGGTTTCTTGGTACCGAGGCGAAGTTTCATAATCTACTCAATCGAAACTAGTTCTTAAGCCCAGGTATAAAGAACAACTAATCGCGTGAGAACACGTTTATTTTGACAAGTTTGTTTTAAAATTCTCCAAAAAGATGCCCTAGCAACAAAGAGGTTTTTACTTTATCATCGGAAGTTTACAATGACACCTCGAAAAAGACAGCGAACCTAGCACATCTTGGGTTTGATTGCCGCTCGCGAAATTGTCGCGGCTACTCGTCTCGTTTTGATTGTATTGATTAAAAAAGCCGCGAGAAGGCCGTGAGTGACTATCAAACACAAGATGTGCTAGACCCACCAACGACTGTTTTGTACTGTAGAGGAGTGCCTGTCGTGTCGCATAACGTCGATAGTCCTAAAATTTTTTGGCCGAGAATGTTTGGCATAATGTTACATGGCATACTACTTGTTTAGCCTACTTAATTTTGCGCATATACGTTTAAAATACCTACACCATATTTATTCTAATATTCATTACTCGAACGTCAAATGACCTAAAGCATAATAATCCTAATGTTCATTGTAATAAATATTGTTTTCTCTACTACTCGAACTGTAAATTTTCACTGCGCCTACTTTTATCATGTCCGAAATTTCATTCAAAAAGGCATTTTAATAACAACATGCAAAACATTTGAACAACAGGGTGAATGGTTGAAAAAATATTCAAGTAATAAACTAGGGTAAAACCGACGTGGATTGGTTAGATTTCGAAGCTAGGGCGGAGTGAATGGCGTAGTCTTTAAATACTTAAGTATTTTTAATCAATTGTTTACACATCCTCATACTTACAAAACCAAAAAAAGGGGGGACGGGGGGCGAAGCCCCCACCAGGGGGGCTCGGGGGGCTTCAAAAAAAAAGAAATAATCTGAACCTTCCTCTACCTTAACCTGGATAGGTTCGTTAGGTACCTTCAGGTCATAATTGCTCACTTAAATTCTTTGGACAACAGGGCTAATTATTCAGTAATAATTAAGTATAAGGAATCAATTTTTTTTTTAAATTAGTTAAAGGTAGGTAATCAATTTAGTACATTAAATAGTAGGAGAACAATAATTTTTCGATACATATACATTAGACACAAAGATCATTAGGACAAACAATATTTAGGAACAACCAAGTTAGGATTAACAATTTCGTCATAACAAAAATATGCGCAACAATGTTTATGCCATACATTTTTCGGCGTAAAGTTGTTATGTGACAATTTTTTCGAAATAAAAACATTATGCCACCCGATATAGAAACACTGTAGAGGTTTTGATTTTTATTTGAATTCCAACAAATATGTTATACCTACTAGATTGTGCACCAAAAAACATAATTTAGCAAAAACGAGACTTATTTCAACACTAGGTCCTAGAGTAGATATTTCTTTATAAGCTAGGAACGGTCCTGGCGAGAAGTTTACTGCTGCTAGGGTGTCCTTGTCTAACGTCTTGTCGGATACCTAACACAATCTATTAGACTAGAAGAAATGGTAGAAAACTTTTTAATCATTACAATCGAAAAGAGGTGGGTATCTGCCAGTTGCTGTCTAACACAAGATTTGCTAAGCCGCACATGGCATATTTATAGCAGTCCCTTTGCTTTACCTAAGACAGAACAGTTATAAGGTAACCATAAAAACATCAGTTTCCGGTAAAACCGTGATCGGTCATTGGTTAATCAAGCTTTGTTATGAAGTAGCCATAGCGACGTCAGCATCCGTGTAACTCGCGGGATCGGTCATTGGCCACCCGAGTTTTGTTATAATGTAACCATAGCAACGTCCGCATCGTTGTTGAACATAGTTCTGCAAAAGTCGTTGATAACGAATCAAGCTTTGTTGTAATGTAACCACAGCAACATCAGCATCCGTGGAATTCGCGGACTCGGCCATTGGCTAACTGAGTTTTGTTATTATTTAACCATAGTAACGTCTACGTCATTGGTGAACAGATTTCGGCAAAAGTCGTTAATAACGAATCGATCCCGATCAGTACTGTGTACCGACTAATTTACGAACTGTAACAAGTGACTCAACAATCCCGGTTCACGACTGTACCTTCTGTTTGACAATGACAACATCACTCGGCCTGTCCTTTTCTTTTTTCGTCTCTTTTTAATCAATATAGTCCAATAGGGACGGGTAGCCACGAGAAAGCCGAGTGTTTCAGTCACACACAAGATATGCTAAGCCCCCGGATACTTACACAATCGTTTTATAAGCCATTTGTCCCGTGTTTTGTTTGGCCATGGTCATTTCAATAGAAAGGGACACAATTCTGACAGGAGTCATCTCACGAAGACCGTTTTTGTTTTACTCTTTAGTGCACAATTTAGTAGTGGTATCTTTGCATTCGAAGCCATAGACCATGCAGTTGTAAATGCGAATTTTTTTATGTGAAGTCACTTTCTCTACTATTACAACATAATGACAATTTACGTCAAGTTGTTATATCAAAACATTACCAAAAATAATAAAATAAATTATAAAATTGCGAATTGCGATGCACACGAAGCACATAATTAATAAGAAAAGTAAGCCAATCATTGTGTAAACGACTTGTCAACGAATATTATCTGAGTTGATAATAGAACCAAGCACTATTGTTGTCATCTCAAAGCAACGTATACCAAATGCAGTTCTGACTGTGACCTGTGGGTTTTCACTTCCAACCAGATTAACAGTGAAATTCTTACTTAGTTTCGACAAGATCCTGTTCTCAGTACGTGTTATGTCGTGTCAGGTCAGAGTGGAGTCAAATAAAGAAGCAGATCGTATCGTCGACATCATCGTAGTCGTGCCTATGTCTACAAATTCAATTAATTTAAGTGCAAGTTGAGTGGTTATGAGTTCACCCGGTGAGATATGTGATTAGTGCACTATTTTTGTTGTAACCGTTTACTTAATAAATTGTTTTGAAGTCACTTTATGGCGTTTTACTTATTTAGTTATTTCGTCAGTTCACACCTGATAATTGAGATTGTGATCTGTTACGTAATGTTGAAAAAGTGACAAAGTAATCAATAAGTAGATAGGTATGTTTAATAAGCAATACTGATTCATTTAGATTCAATAATACGCGAAACCGATAGTACCTAAATGTCAATGTCAAATATTCGACTGGACACATAATGTCTGCAGTACATTGCTGGGTCGATTAACTTTGTTAGAAATATATAGAAAATTTATTTTTGTTTTTAATTAATTAAAACCATTTGGAGTTAATTACTGATTAGTTAAAGGGTCTATGTTTTCATTTATTGCTCTTATTGCAGGCCACACCCTGTATACATTTTTGAATAATTGTAACACCTCATTTTGCGTCGGGAATTAAATACAGGCCCCTAATAGGTTACAAGTTGTATAGGTGCCTACATTTTTAATCGTCAGTTCAAAAACTGCTTAATACCTATTTATTTTACTACTATTTTTTATTTAAGACGTTTCTACTTCCTTCCTACGAAATTCCTTCTGTAATTTGACGCACCGTCCTGTCTACATAGTACCCCAGTCTACGTTTATGCGGCCGGCCGCAGGGCAGCCCCTGCGGCCGGCCGCGCATTTATGACGTCAGCGCCGCTCCGATTTATTTTAACAATAACCATTTCGAAAATTGTAGGAAATGCTTAGAGTATACATAGGGGATTTTTTTGGTATTGTGCCACAACTAATTATTGACAAGAGGTACATAAAAAAAATAAAATGTAGAATTAATGCGCCTGCACGTAAATCAGTTAAAACTGTAAAAAAAATAGTTAGCATTGAGTCACTGACGTAATTTTTTCTTTGGATGAGTATAATAATTGTCGGGTCATTATAGTAAAAAATCACCATTTGTTTAATTTCTGTTTGATTGTTATGAATTTTAAAAATAATTTAATTTTTTCTGACTATATCTACGATTATTCAGTGGTGACTTTTTAAAATATTGTCTTAAATATTCAGTTAAGCCCCTCGGATAATAAATCCCTACTGTAGGATTTATTATCCGAGGATTTATATCCTTTTTATTAAACAATTAAATCTTAATATTGATTTTATGAAAAAACCTCCACACATTTATCAGGGATAATTAGATTCATATATTCACAAAACGATGTTTTATCATATTCCTGAAATAAATATACTGTAGGATTTAATGTAATTTTCTCGAACAAGTTAAAGTTTAGCTCCCGGACTATCTATGAGTACGGCATTACTAACGAGTGTTGACTCCAGTTAGTATGCCTCTTACCGACCGTGATACCTACAATGTTTTTCATCAAAGTTGCGAGCAAAAAAATTCGTTTTAAGACAAAATATATTTTTTTTTTAAATGGATGTCCCTAGGGAATTTCTATTTCAAGACACATACTTAAATATTCCCACCTTATTACAAAAAGATGAAAACTAAAAAATCTCAACATTGTCAAAAATAATCGAGATATTACCTATAGAATTACTTGCTATGTAAACGTGGGTTAGATTGAATTTACCAAAGCTTTAGACTTCGTAAATCGATAAGATTTCTCAGATACGGGTATTATAAATACAATCACACTACGCTAAATTAATTTAAAATGGAGTGGTATCTAAAATCCGTCCAAATTGTAATCACAAAAAGTAAACATCTATTTTTATTAACGAAAAATTTTAAAAGGTGTTCCCCAAGGAACTATTATCGGCCCGTTAATATTCCTACTGTAATAGTCTAATGCAGAATAGGGTATCAACACAAACTACTTTGGTTTAATGATGCTTTTAAGAAATAGTACATTGTGAATCAAGGGAGGTAAGTACGGAATTACTAACGAGAGTGTTAGAAGCCCGACGCCGTCAGGCGGAGGGCTTTTATGACTCGAGTTAGTATTCCGCTTACCGACCGGGATGCATACAATGTTTTTCATCACACTTGCCAACCAAAAAATAAGTTTAAAGACATAATATTATTAAATGACGTACTGACATTTCTATTACTCCCTAGGGAATTTCACTTTTCTATTACTCCCGCTCCGCGCGCAAGCAATGGCGCGCTTATACAGCAAGTGTGATGAAAAAAACTTATAATTGGACGTGGTTTAGAAAAAATGATCCAAAATTTGAAATTTGTCACTGAAATAAATGTCTTTGATATAAGATTTAAATTGGATTGACAGATTTTTCTGTACTGAGTCCTTTTCTATAAACTAAGTCCAATTGCTATTAAAATAACCTCAAAAATACTAATTAAACATACCACCAGGGCTTGTATCCAACTCAGCTCCGCTGAGACTGTCAAAGGCGGACTTAAGGTACTTCTCGCGTCTGACCGCCGTGTCTATACTCTCGCAAGACCCGGAGAGCGGATTCCGTTCAGCGTTGTCACCAGATGGCGTTGACACCTGTTAAAATAAGGTTTATTAGTCATTAAGTTTCACCATACAACGTTGTGTTCACGGTGACCAAGTTTATCTATTGAAGGCCGATTTAACAATTACGCCGATTTAGGTAAGTAATATAACGTATACGAACTAATGCTATATAAATCATAACGTATAAATTCAGTTTGTATAAATTTATAATGCCTAACGTGTAATAAATATAACGTATAAAAGGTATAATTATTAAATGAATAATTGTAAAATGTATAATGAACGTAACATATAATATCGTTTACGATAACGATTAATTAGTATAACATTGAAATAATCTAATATACAAAACAACTATCTTACACAAAATATAAGCGCCTACGATTTTTTAATAATTAAACTATAGAATTATCATCATATTTCATTTGAATTGATTTACTATTTATCTGTATATTAAGCCGTATCCGTATAGGAAGCGATTTAGACCTGGGAACCGGTCGACGAAGCTCTATTTCTGCTCTAAGGGATAAAAGGTACCTAACGAACCTATCCAGGTTAGAGTAGGAGAGGTACAAATTTGATATTTTTTAATGCGGGGGGCTCCGCCCCCCGAGCCCCCCTTGTGGAGGGCTGCGCCCCCCCGTCCCCCCTTTTTTGGTTTCGCAAGGATGAGGATGCGTAAACAATTACTTAAAGGTCTTTTATTTATCCGGGAACCTACTCTCGAAACCTAACCAATCCAAGTCGGTTTTACCCTGATTTATTACTTGGATTGGTTAGGTTTCGAGGCTCGAACGGATTGAAAAGGTAACTAATATAACGTATACATTTTTATAGAACTTAACCTAACTTGCTTTTCTGTCAGTTATATTTATATAGTTATATCAGATGTTAGTATATGTTTTAACTTTTATACCTTTATATTGATATATGAAACGGAATTCGTTAATATGTACGTTAGACTAAACAACGGTATATATTATTAACGTTATATTATTTTTGTATTATACTATTTGGAAATAGATGTTTAATACATTATACCTAACGTTAGTATACGTTATGGACGTTTGTAAACTGTAATTATACTAAAAGTGCGTATTCATTATGATACGCACCCACCTATTTCAGTACAGATCGGAGCCCTTTTTGGGCATATACGAGAAAATCTTGATTGTATAATTTGTTGTTCGTATTTATTTATTTATTTATTTAATCTTTATTGCACAAAAGAAAAACTTATAGTACAAAAGGCGAACTTAATGCCATACGGCATTCTCTACCAGTCAACCTTGAGGCAAAGCAGAAAGATTGTAGGCGGTGCATTAACAAAACATTAATAAAATTAAGTTAATGAAAACAAAGCATAGTCTCAAAAACAAATAAAATACTAAGAATACTAAAATACACATATACATAATATTTATATGAATACATATATTATACATACATTAATAAATAATATATACTATATACCCAATAAAAGTAGTATTAAACATTATTTAACTTTTATCTACCAGCAAAGAAACCACGAACAGATTTTTTAAAGGCGTATTATAGAGAATTCTTGGACTTTCCATCTATCTAAGGTGGCTGTCATAATCGTCGCGTTTCTGAAAAAGTAGACTTTCTCGTAGAATGCACCTTTTCCATCGTATTTCCCGTGATCAGAATCGAGACCTCTTTCGGTCCTAAGAGGAGAAAAAAAATTACCCAAAATTTAAATACATTTTCGAACTTTGCATACCGTTACCGTCATACAAAGTGTATTAAAAAAAACCGGCCAAGTGCGAGTCGGACTCGCGCGCAAAGGGTTCCGTACCATTATCAATTTATTATTTAAAAAATACAGTTAAATCAACCTACCTCAAAAACTATAGGAGATAATTTTATTAAACCAAAAATCGTTGATAGAGTTTATTAATGTGCATAACATATATTTTTTTCAGAATTTTATATCGCGTAGTTTAAAAAATATAGGGGGGGGGGACGCATTTTTCAGACTTTGAGACCTGATATCTCGAAAACTATTTGCTTAAATAAACATGTGATGTATAAATCTTCATATCATTTTCAAAAACCTTTCTATTAATACCCCACACGCTTCTGTACAACTAAAAAAACAATTCTATCCCTCAGTTACATGTATGGAGGGCCCCCACCCCAATGGTTTTTTTTTTACAATTTAGTATCACATTCCTGTAGCGGTTCATACAACACATATCCTTACCAAATTTCGTTACTGTAGCATTTGTAGTTTCCGAGTAAATTGGCTGTGACAGACGGACAGACGGACAGACGGACATGACGAATCTATAAGGGTTCCATTTTTGCCATTTTGGCTACGGAACCCTAAAAATGGTAAAGGATGAAAAAACCTTGGGCCAAATTTTTCTTTTATCAGGATTGAAAGAGCTTGATATTTTGAGTGGGAATCATATTAAAAGATTCAAATCTAAAAAATGCGGGAGAACAACTTTGATAAAATAAGGCCCCTTGACTGTCGTAGTTCTTCGGCGAACAGTTCACCACTAACCTCATTCGTCCTCCTCGTGACCAGAGCCGCTGAGCGAAGCCCCAGTGGCGGGAACTAATCTGTCCCCCATTGTTTCGAACGACGAATCGACTGTCGTAGTTCTTCGGCTAACAGTTCACCAACACTAACTAAGGTCCGACCGAGACCCATAATTTAGTCTCGGCCGAGACCGAGAATTATTTTGAGTTTCGGCCGAGACCGAGACCGAGACTTGGTATAAACGTATAAATTACATAAAAAATCCCTAGCAAATAGTAAGTCCAACGTCAAACTAAAACAGCAATTTTTTTTTGATGTTTTTTTTGATTTTTTTTTTATGTAGGTACCCCACAAACCGGTATTCGAATTTGAGGTATTTTTATCGATAGTATGATAGGGGTCGCTTATTCTAAATTATTCCTTCCGTTCATTTTAAAGTGAAATTGAAGTCAGTTCATATGACACTAATATAATCACAGTAAGTTCGCGAGATGGCGTCAAGCTCGCCAATTACAGCACATTATTAATCCCGGCCACGGCCGACAGTCCCGGCCATTTTTGGCCGAGAGCCGAGAGGGATATCTCGGCTCGATTTTTGGCCGAGAATGCCGAGACCGAGACCGAGATCTCGGTCGGACCTTAACACTAACCTCGTCTTCGTCCTCTTCGTGTCCAGAGCCGCTGAGCGAAGCCCCAGTGGCGGGAGGGGCTAATCTGTCCCCGGCCCATTGTTTCGAACGACGAATCGACTGTCGTAGTTCTTCGGCATCCATTGCGTTGACCATGAACTCTCTGTTGAACAATATGTGGTAAGATTCACTATGGCAGGATCAATTTTAAACTATTTATGAGCCCCGTTTAACTAGTAAAATGTAAATTTAATTTTAATTTACTGTAATTTCAATAACAATACAAAGATGCTTACTACTACAATTTCGCCAAACCAAAGTTTAAACGGCGAGGTTAAGCACTATTATAAGTACTTATAATTACTTATTAGCATGCACCATCAGTAATATAAAACTAAAAACTAAAGATTGGGGGAAACGTAACATGTCAACAGCTCGAATTACATTCTATGCTATCTACTTTAACTATGTATGAACAACTTAAAACTATGGAAAACGGATAAAAGCGTATATTCATTGAATTTAACTTCATCACGACGTTTCGAACACTTTACAGGGTTCGTAGTCGGCGGGCGTCCTCGCGGTAACCGAAGAAAATTAGTAAAATGTACTTGTACAAACAAGTACCGAATTTGCGTCGAACCGTTATGGTGAGTGTCAGAATTGGACCTTTTACTAAGGCCCACGTTTAACCCCTTGCTATTCAGTATTCAGCCTTCTTATCTTAGTGTAAGGCGCACCGACTAGGGTAGGGGTACGTAGAAGTCTCCATGGCTTTTCTATTTATTTATCTGTATAAATAACCATATCGTCGGCTGACAAGCAAAACTTACTATAAAAACTGTCACTACTCTTAGCAACCTCTTATGTCAGTATTGAATCAGAACTTAGATACGATCTCTATTTCAAGTAGGTATTTGTGACTTAGTGAGTTTTGGTTGTCAACCGACGATATATCACGCGTAGCTTCTTTTTCCAAACAAACCTATAATATCGTCACTTAGTCACAAGCCTTAATAAGCTTACCAAGGCATCAGGTTAATTTGTGGAATTTAATTTAATATCTATCACTTTAGCAAAGTTGAGAACCTGTAGCCTTATGATGGTACCGCGTCTAATCGTTTGTCGTCGTTGCCGTTTCTACGTTTCTAACAAGTATGCAAGTGCGAATGTGACGCTCAGCACTATAAATGGATAAAACGGGACCATCATAAACCTCCTGGCCCCAATTTCACCACATTGACAAGTCCTACAATTGCAAATTTACTGTTTCTCCAATCTGGGGCGTCTATAGGCTACAGTTACCGTTTACCATCGGAAGGTTTGTTTGCCACCAACATAAAATGTAGTTAACTTTAATAAATCAGCAATAATTAACTACTTTTTTGCGAAGCAAAATTACAAATTGTCACTAAAAACATGACAATTGTAGCCAAATTACGACATATGCCGAACCTCATGTCAAGTTTGAATGAGAATT